>VYZW01010834.1:3361-18975 GCA_013401315.1 Balaeniceps rex | reverse complement strand
GTTACTGACCTCAAAACACGCTGTTTGAAATCCTTGTTTGACATAATTTGTGTTATTCTCTACGTCAATAGTTATTTGATCTGTTGTCTACTATATTTACAACTGAACAAAATAAAGAGAATAGAAACTACTACTCCATGCAGTTTTCTTAAGACACTCTCCTGTCTCAGTACAGGAATAATTTCAGCTATACTAGCAAATAGCCTACTTTTTAAGAATAAGGATGTATAGGTATCTGCAATGAACATGAATAATTTCTAATGTTATTAGAAACCTCAACTCCCAGTTTAAGAATCATAGTTGACAAACATGACCATCTCACTAAAATGTGCCAGACTTTCCTCTTTATTACTTCAGCTGAAAATCATTCAGAACTATTACAATAAAATTGTGTTCCACGTTTTCATTGCATGATGAATGTCCAACAGGGAGGTAGCATCTGACTCCTTTAGGGAAGCGTGTATGTATAGCCAAATGAAACTGGGTTCCTAGCAACCAGTGACACTGAACTTCAATATGAGTTAATGATACAGAGGAAGGACCGGAACAAAGGGAACTGAGAGGGAAGGGGAAGATGAGCAACAGACTTGCCTAATAAGAGGCTAGCAATCCCAAGTTTGTGGTCTGTGTTCTCCTCCCATCATAGGCAGGCATTGGCATTAGTTGTGGTTCCATCAGACCAGACCTGCATTGTGATACCACCTTAGAAACTGCAGCCAAGGAGGAGGGCGGCGGGGCGGGGAGAGAAAAAGAAACAGAGAGAGGGTTACAGCCAACAATATGCTACTATATCCATCCCAAGCAAAGATGGCATGGATCTTCCCATCATCCCCATACCAATTTTCTCAATAATATTCATCAAACAACTTATTAAGAATTCTGAGGTGAAAAGTTTATTCATAGGAATGTTCCTGTGATGAAGCTCCAATAAATTACAGTTCCTGGATGGAAAGAAATACATACCACATTAGATTTTCCTTGCCCAAGTTCACTGCCGAGATTCTTGGTGGCCGTGGCTGCTTTAGACAGCCAGTAGCTAGCTACACCACCCACCTAAAACTGAAAACAAAACATGAGATTAAAAAAAATGGTATGTGTAACATATCCTCAAGCAGCGCTGTGGCACAGTTTGCAGGATATAGCTATATCTGTTATACATGAAATCAAGCCTCATGTTTATTTGTAACAGCAATAGCCATCTGATTAAAACAATAATAGAACTGTAGCATCCATTTCTGAGTCACTTGTCTTAGATAATTAATTTGCCAAAAGCATGACTCACTCAGCTAGAAATTAGAGAATGACTCATTTCTAACTTTATACTAATACTATCCTCAAAATAAAAGGTTTCCTGCCTTACCCCTAAATTGTTGCATGTTTTGGTTCTTTTCACAATGCCAAAATCAGCTTTATACAGAATATTTGGATTAATTGTTGGAATAATTATCTTCATTTTATAATGCCATTCACCCAGAAAGATCTTACAGTGCTTTATAAATGTGTGTGTATTCTTCAGTGCACCCCCATATATGATGAAGCGCGGTAGCATGACAGTACTTGGCAACACCATACAAAAGCACCTGACTGGAACTGCAGTCAGATCCTATAATCTGTTGAAACAGCAGAGGGAAATTCAGATACACAAAACTGAATTACTAACAATGGAATTTTGCTGTTTACATCTCAGTTTTTGCAAAATGGGGTTTATTCTGACTATAGAGGGTCAGATCAGCCAGTGCTTGGTAATATTCACCATTTCAGTGAAAACCTTTCAGTTTCTTCAGATTTCAGCTGTGAGAAAACTTTCAGTAAGGAAGCCTGGCCTGTTTCAAAACTCTGCTTATTATTGGCTGCAGCATGTTGTGACAACATCAGGCAGGGCAGCATCAAACTGAGAACTGTATGTTGAACTACGTTTGGAAATACTCTCTCTCTAACCCTGCAAGTCTGGATATGCCCAAAGGCTGCAATCCAGCCAGCCACCTGCTTATTTGCCTCCTTGCTGAAGAATTGCCAAAGATGCAACTTCACAAGGAATTTAGCCAATCTAAGAATGTCTAACAGAAGAGAAGCAGCCCTGCCCTTTTGTCCCACCAGCAATTTCTGCCTGCTCTTCTGCTGTCCCAGCACCCGTTTGGCCACGTAGAACTACTCGCTGATTTGGCTGAAAATAATGGTGTAAGAATGTGTTTGAACAATAAGCTGCTCATTAATCCACTCTTTGAGAAGCAACTGAGACTTCATGAGTTTTCATCATCTTTCATCTGCTGGTCCACCTACAGGGAAGAAGACTGTGCTTCTCTTCAAGGACTGCACAGAGCAGTGCACAAATACAGGCCCTCCTTTTCAGGAGTATGACTTCATTCTATGCAGGGCAGATGCCTAGCATGTATTAAACTCCCTGCCTTCTGTTTTTCCTACAGGATGGGCAATGCCCAGCCTGAAATAATGGTAACATGTAAGCTTAAAAAAAAAAAAAAAAAAAAAGGACGAGCTTAGACCGAAACAGGAAACGTCCTGGGCCATGTACTATTGTCAAAGAGCCATTATTTTCAAGTCCTTTAAAGATAAAGTCACTGGTTAAGAAATTTGTTTTTGAAATGTTCATTCCATGCCCTTTTATCATGCTGTAGAATAACTGTGTCACCCAATACTAGACATTAATTTTGATATCTAAACTAAGAGGCTAGTGAAGAAATCAAGGTTCCTCCAGAGGGCAATTTGGGTTATGGTTATATTGCTTAGCTGTACCATGTAGCATAACTGCTCTTCCAGAACAAGAATTTAACTTAGGCTTGAAACTATTCTGAGCATTTCTTTCCACTGGCTCTACAGGAAGCCCAAGTTAAAACATCTGAAGGTCAGTGGCATGACTATCCCACTCCAATCATCTTCATGTGAGTTCAAGAAGCCCCCACTGCCCAAAGCCATGACATTCTGAGGAACGGTACACAGTGTCAGAGAACAGCACTAGTTTCTGAGGTCAAGACAGACAGTTGACACTTGCCAAGAATAAAAGAAGCTCTGTCTTGGGTGTCAGAGCCAGAAAGATGAGTAATACTACACTGAAATACTGTAATGGCTACACTGTAACATAACCTGCTCCTTGGATTTAGCCCATGTCCCATGAGCAGTAAGCTTCTTGCTCTTGAACCACATCTTTTTGAGGCACCTTATATTTTTGAGACACAGAAGTGTCCAGTCTTCTGGCTTTTACACAGAACTTTTTTATATATATGTGCATACACACACACCCCTTTAGTGAAAATCTTTCAGTTTCTTCAGCTATCAGCTATACATCTGACATATATTGAGATATATCTTGGTATCTTGGCCAGTTTCCCTATTTCAGAATTGCATTACTCTAGATATGTATTGACTTCATGTTCCAATTTATTTATCTTTCTAAGTTTCTAGTAAGATGACAGAACAACAGTTGAGAATTTAAATATCAACAGAATGTCTGGTAAAATTTTCTGGGGCTGTTCTGAGGGCTCTGGGACCATTAGACAGCTATTTACAGCCTTTATTTTATCTAACACTACAACAGAAGAAACAGTATTCTCAAAAAAGTAATCCTAAGGATTAAAGCTTGAATTTCTTACACTGTGAACAATTTCCATAAGCAGCCTGGAACCAAAATAAAACTTCTGAAACCTCAACTGAAATAAAACTCAAACATATGTTTCATTTTAGGAAAATCAATCCTGAGATTTTACCTTTAAATTATGGTTACTCATGTTGGTATTTATACAGCTCTGTGGATGATTGAAAAAGAATCAACAACACATGGAGAGAAATAAAGTTTTACTAATAAGATTTGGAATTCATTCCCAGCCCTTAACCTGGAGGTTACAAGCTCACACACTGTTTGCGAAGAAAATAGTTAACATCACGTATGGCAAAAAGTGGCAACAGGCCTAGTCCCAGACTTGGAGCTAAAAAGACATTATGCAAATATTTGCAGAACTTAGGCACAGGTTTAGAAATTGGGAAAAAAAAAAAAAGAAAAAAGAGGGAGCATTTCACAGAATCAAACAAAATACAAAATTTGGATACACAGTTCAAATACCCTTCATGAAATATAAGCAGCACATATAAAAGACATTTTCTGAAGTAGCCAATGTTCCTGGACTATATCTGTCCTTCTGTATCAACAATACTACTCCATTTTTATGTCCAAAGGATGTAAGGACTTGAAATCCACAGAAAAACTAAGATGCAAGATCCTGGCTATGCGAAAACAGTGACAAAACTCATACTGACTTCTCTAAGTACAGGATTCAATTTATTATTCCAGCTGTAGAGCCATTTCTAACAGTATGTCCTGACACATCAGTATAATGTTGACTAGGAGGGAAGAGTATTACACACCTAGTCAATACCAACCGTCAGTCTTCCTGCTTGTGGATTCTCTGTCAAGGTTTCCAATTATGTGATTACCAGTAGGTCAAAAATGCCTGGTTTACATGACTCAGCATGATCACAACCCAAAGTGAGACACAACCAGATTGGGTCTGGTTGGGATGGAGTTAATTTTCTGGGGCACATCACAGATACACCAGAAACTATATTTAGCAATCAGTTCTATGGAAAAGCCATCTATGCAGACTTGTTCTTAAAAATAATAAGACAGCACACAATTTAAGAGTAGTCATATTTTCTCATATAAATATGCTTTCACAAAAAAACCTTTGACTGTATATTTTTTAAACAATAGTTTTACTATTCACAACATGTATCTTAAACGCCTGATAACTAACTACACTATTAGCTACATGACTATGAATCAGTCAGACAAAACAGCTGATACATTTATAGGACAAATACTTGTGTCACAACATGAAAACAGTTCTTACCATTTTCTCCAATGGAGGCCGCTTTTGCTGTTACATTGCCTAATATGAAATCGTGTTGTTTGGTCTGATCAGCCAACTCATGTCTAAATGCTTCAGCCCCTTTTAGCAATAAAGGAGCAAAATACTTAGCCATCACTAGTGGTCCTATAGCATCTGTTGCCAGAGTTACAGAAAGACCCTAGGAAAGGCAGAAGAAAAAAAAAAGTAGATTTTTTTTGGCCCTACAGTTAGTAAAGCTTCAGTTTCCTCTGATAGTAAGACATATATAAATATATACATATACACACACATACACAAAATATTTCTCAATTATTATTCATCTTGACAGCCTAATAAATGTTACTTCAAACTGGCAGTTCAAATGAGTAGGGTATATCATTGAAACATTTAAGAAATATTTTATCATCATTTTTGCTGTGATAATGTTAAAAAGCCTCTGTGAGGTTAAGAATCCCACTTATATTAGGAAAACAACTGTTTTGGGAATATAGCTGCCCTAATGGAAGACCCTAACGATCCTGCCTTGAAAAGCTTCCTGTTCATAATAACAAAAGGTTTAAATATGGGTGGGTGGGTGGAGAAAACATACAGCACACTAATACTGAAAAAAATTAACTGCATTACTAATTCCTCAAAATATGCAAGCCATTCACTCGCTTTAGTCGCTAGAGCCAGTATATAACCCTATCACTATGAGGCACTTCATTACATGTGCTTATTAAAGAGCTGTTCAAATTAAAATAACTTGAAAACCTAAGTACACTCATACACTTGGTAAGCATAATGACCTAAGACACACAGTTATGTCTTCAGGTATGTTTTAAGCCTGGCGATGAGAGGTAGAAGGTTCTGATTTCGAAATGCTAGATCTTACCTTCAAAATGGTGATTATTTATGTTACCGTATTACAGAGGATAATAGATTTTGAAACTTTTTGGTTTAATTACAAGATTAAAAGGTTGGTTACAGCTGAAATGATCTCTTTACATCAGAGAATTATGCAATAATTCAAAGAGGGACAGAAGGAATAACCAGAGAGATGACAAGAGAAGCAGGAAGAAACAGCAATAGCTTTTTGTCTCAGTTGCGCTCTTTCCGAAGACTAAGTCTTGAGTTATGCAAACTGAAAAAATACATCTCAGTAAATATATTTCAGATCTTTTCCTATGTAAGACAATACAGCTCCTGCTCAAGGAGTGATACTATGTTTGCCATGCATGGGTTTTCAAATGAAGCTACAAAGATTTAAAAACCACATGCTGAACACATGTAGCACATTTTCATTACACAAAACACTGGCATGGGACCAGGTGGCCTCACTGCATCTATGAGAAGCACACACATGGCAGTACCTAAACAAGACTTCTTAACACAACCATGTCTCCAGCTGTGAGCTCCCTGTCTCTTCTGTCCTCAGTGAATGACTTTTTCAACAACCATGACCACAGCACACAGGCAGCCCCAACACTTTACTTGCTGGAGCAGCCAGCCCTGGCCCTGGGAAGGGGCCAGAGGCCAAGCTTCAAGGCCCAAGTCCAGCACCAGGCACTACAGCTTGCCTCCAGCTGCCCATCAGCAATCCCCTCCTTCCTCCCCAGGCTCCCAGCTGGCTATCTCACACTAGCATGTGTGAGCCCCCTCTTTGCCGGTGGGTCTATTATTCATTTTCCAGGCTGTATTTTATGCTCCCATAGCACCTCAAGGGAGCGGCCTCACAACCATCTGCAAGCTCCTTCCAGTGACAGTTTCCTTCCACCCCGCCCGAAATCCCGCAGTTACTCAGTTAACCAGATTAGCCACAAAACAACCGCAACCGGGGCCTGGCAGAAAGCCCCTGCCTCACCGGGGAACGGGCCCCGACGCGCCTGCCCCCTGCCCCGCACCGCCGCGGGGCTCCTGCGGGCCGCCCACGGCCCTGCAGAGCCGGACCCGCCCGCTCCCGGCCGGAGNGCCCGGCTTCCGCAGCAGCCCCCGGGCCTGGCGCCTTCCGCCGGGGGCCGGCCTCAGAGCCCGGCGCGGTCGGAGGGCGAGCTGCGGCCCGGCTGCCCGCGGGGGCGGCTTCGGCCAGCGCTACTGGCCGAGCGGGGCCGGGGCACCAACTGCGGACATGGCTGCGAGCCTCGGAGCGGTCTGGGCCGCGTCACCTTGCCGCCCGTGGCTAACGTACGTTCATGTCGATCTGAAGGAAGAAACGCTGCGCCCGTCAACTTACACAGGATGGCAACGTGAACATTTGTTTGCTTTCAGGTGACCGCCTCTGCACTGCTTGGTTCAAGGGAGAGCTTGAACGTATGCACGCTAAAGCACAAAAATTACACTGACAAACCCAAGCCATTTTTCTCTTAAGTTTGTGCCTTTAAAGCTAGTCTTGAGCAGGAAACAAGCAAATAGGTAAAGAATCAAAAGTCAGCCATAGAAAAAAGACATTGAACGGACGGGGAAATGTGAGACTGAAGAAGTAACTCATTGCTTAAAAGAGATGATAAAGGAAAACGTACCTACATTACTAAAGAAAAATAAGCAAATGAACAGCCTGCAAACTCATGAGTTCATAAAGTCAACTGTATATGCATTAGAAATAATGTCACCTGAAGGCAACTGATGGGAGTGGGACAGTGAGGGTACCACTATATAGGTTCAAATTAAAGGAAGTGTGAAATGTAGCCACAGGACTGTGCAAATAACAAGATAAATTACAAGCACTGCCCTGAAAGATAGGGGTGAAGAGGGGCTGACATGGCAGACTACCAAGAAGATAACTCAGCACACCATTTTCCTCCAAGACACCTGTGTGACAAGGAACATGAGCTTTCTGTGCCAGTTGGCTCCAAACGAACCCTGCAGAAGACAGACTTTGCCTCCAACCAGGATGGGAAGGCAGCGCTGTCAGGGCATGGGGAAGTACAGCAGAACCAGGAGTGCCGAGGGGAAACTTAAGTACTTTGTTAATTCCCTGGGGAAGGTGAGTTGAGTACAAAGAAGCTGAAGCCAGTCCCGGTTTGGCTGCTGCTCAGATGTGCTGAGGGACGCTGGGCCAAGTCCCAGCAGTGTTGACTGTGTCTCTAATTACTTCTGACAGCAATGTAAAAGCTAGCTGAGATATGCCATCTCATAGGGCATCATCTCATCACTCAGATGAGTAGACTATCCACAACTTTTGAATCCTGTCCCAAATACAAGGAACTTAAGTTTCTAAGCGTAATAGTGAGAGTTCTAACAAGCCATTTATAAAAAATTTTTTCCCCTTGGGTAATGGCAACGTTGCTCCACAAGTTATAGAGAATTTGAAAAGAAACATAATCAAATTTCAGGGGTGAGTAAGTTAACAGTTTTGGCAGCAGATACTTTTGTTGTAACTGGCTGTCCTTGCACAAACCACTTCAAGGAGAATATATTGGTGGAAAGCCATAAAGGTTATTTACATAGATGGAGTTTCATCATCTCCCATTCCAAAGCAGGCTGGGTTGGTTATGCTGATCTAATGTTTGCTTTATCATGGTTTGTGTGAGGCTAGGAGCACATGTTAGATTGTGTTTTAGTTTGCTCTTTTAGTATGCTGATGGTAGTCCTTTGAGATACTAGTTTAAATTATGCAGCATGTGCAGTCTTATAAAAGCAGTTTCAGAAATCTAATATTCAAACAAAACCAAAATATTGCTTGTACCATGAGCTTTGTCATACCCCAACTTAGCAAGAACAATTTTCTGCAGGAAATAGCCCCCAACCTTTTTAGGAATATACCTTGCAAAATATTCTGAGAAGATCTTCAGTTTTCCTTTCCAACAAGTGGAAGACAACAACTTTCAGGTTTGCTCCCAGGAGCTAATTTTTCCCTTTGTTTGAGAGCCACTCTCAGTCCCCTCCTGGTATGAAAAAGGTGGTTTGGCATTAGGTTAGTTCAGTAGTTTGAATTCGCTGTTCTGTTCAGCATAGAAACTAAGATACTTTTTAAAAAGTTATCCTAAGTCTAAAAGAATGTCTACAAGAGCTTTTCAGTTTTGTTTAGCAAACAATTTCAAATTCAATGTTGCATCTTTTCTGCTGTTAAAACAGACCAACTCTTGCAACATGGCCTGCATCCGAACTGAAATCAAGTACACATCTTTTACTGATATGACACAGCCTCTGTTTAAAGAAAGACAGGATTTAATCTTAAAGACAACCTCATCAAAGCAGCTGATATAGGATCTGTGTAGAATTATTCTTTTACAAAATTGCTTGCACTAGCTGGCATTCTTTCCTTCAAATGAAAGACAAACATTTGGTTTTGGTAGTTACTGACAACTTTCAAGTTACTTTTCCTTTTATTTCAGTTTAAAACAGGCAGACATTCCTTATTAAAGTTCAAAGAATTCCTGTCCGAGTCTAAAGAGAAACTTATGGTGATTTTTGTTACCAAAACGTGTACATTTCCATACCCTGACATTCTAGAAAAGGATGATCTGTTTGGCATTATGACCCTGTTTTGAAAATAAAGCCAAAGGATTTCCCTCTTTCATGTTTAAGAAATTAAATCCCTATCATGCAAACATGGTACCAAACAATAATTTCCATCTGGGCAAGGTTTTAAACAAAGATACCTTACTAAGTGTTTTCCACAGCTGTTGCTCTGTCAGTATTGTAACCTAGGGTGAGGAACAGGCACAACCTGAACTTAAAACCGGAGTTTCCCAATTCTGCTGATCCCTGCTGTGATATAGGGCATCTGCAG
Organism: Balaeniceps rex; assembly: GCA_013401315.1. Classification (NCBI taxonomy): domain Eukaryota; kingdom Metazoa; phylum Chordata; class Aves; order Pelecaniformes; family Balaenicipitidae; genus Balaeniceps; species Balaeniceps rex. The sequence goes on along the minus strand of VYZW01010834.1, from coordinate 9,405 downwards.
CTTGAGCAGGTCACCTGGCCTCTTCCCTTTCACTACCTGCAAACAATGATTAACCTGTTTATATACAGACTGCAAAGCCTCAGCTTGCCTGTCAGCCTGCAAAACGCCTGTGGAAATAGCATCACTGTAATCACCCGGAGTATCGACAAGCTTGAACTTACATGTATCTTTCTGCCAGACCTGAGGGAGGCAAAGCCCAGGCGCTGCAGACGGCGAGGCGTACAGGTGAGGGCAGGCCGCGGGGCAGGCCCGGAGAGGCCAGGGCGCCTTCCCGTGGCAGTTAAGGTCCTGCTGCCGCTGAGGGGACAGGCCCTGACAGCTCTGGGTGCGTGCAATACAGAAGTCTCAGCAAATACCCCGTCGCAGCCCGCTCCCATAGCAAAGCCCAGCCGCCACCTGAGAGGAAAGCTCCGCCCACGCCGCCCCGCTCTCCCCACCCCACCGAGACTACATTTCCCGTCAAGCCCTTCGCCGCAGCGATGCCCGCCCTCCCAGAAGGCCGCGCGGCGGCGCGCACCGCCATTGGTCGGATTTGAAAAGAAGCCGCGGCCGTGCCGATTGCGCTGTACCTGGGAGCGGTGGCCGTTGCCCGGACAGGTGAGCGGAGCGGAGCTGGCTTCACCCGGCAGGGGTCGGCGGCTGCGCCCGCCCAGCGTGGTGTAGGCTCTCAGGTAAGCCCGTGCGGGTTGCGGGGCTTTCGCTTGAGAAAGGAAGGAGGCGGTGGTTGCGGCCTAGGGGTCGCGGAGCTGGGAAGCAGTGTGGGTGGCATTCGTGGCGGGCGGTGCTGAGGCCTCTTCCCCTCGCTTCTCCCTGCTGTGATCGTGGTTACCAGCGTTACGGTGGGCGAAAAGTCACAGGTGGGAGGCGGGGTGGTGGTGGTGGGTGAAAACTTTTCGGTACTGCTGTGGGGCGTGCAAGTCACGGGTAACGCCCGGCCCAGGGCTGTGATGCCGACAAAGCCATGCGGCAGTGACCGATAAGAACGGGAAAATAGCGCAAAGCCTTGACGTGAAAGAATATTTGCAGAAGGAAAACTTTCCTTTTTAATTTTATTTTAAGTGTAAGGGCTGATGCTTTATGTTTTATATAAGCTGCTAGGCTTATTGTCTGGTTTGGAGCTTTTTCTACTCTTTCTTGTGCTGCCTGACAGTGCTACAGGCCATGTGTGTACTGTGACTGCACACAGACCTGCACGCTTTGCTGTGTGTGCCACTGTGGATCCCCTTCTCTTAGGGTGTTTGCAGCTCTAAACTATTGTCAAAATAAGCAGAGTTACAATAATGTATCCCAGTATATAAGTGCCTTTTAGTGGCTACAGGCAGACATTATACCTGTTTACACCAGAATATCTAAGGCAATTACAGCGCTGTATGACAATACGGAGACAGACGGACAGTCTACATCTTGGGTTATGCATGCTGTTAGTAGTTGAACATTGCTGGGCTTATATGAAGACTTTCAGTTCCAGCTTTGCATACATAGCTTAATGTTTGTGTCTTCCCTCTTATGTGAAGAGGCACAGAATGAGAGCATAATCTTGACAAATCACATTTTAAAATGAGCTCTATACTTAAAGCAACTAAAATGTCAGTTATCTAACAAATATGTTTCCTGTCAAGGCCTGGTAAGAGTCTTGCAGTGTGACTTTGTGTAGATGATGAATAAGACTGCTAGATCGTGACAGCACAGGTATGTTTCTTTCCAGTAATAGCTTATTCACAGGTCAGCGTTTGTTCAAACTGTGATAATATTTCAGGCCAAGTTTTTCCTGGTTTTCATATAGTTGCCTGACAAAAATAAAAACTGTAGATTAGAAGAAACAAAGTAAACATTGCTGCTTAGTTCATCTATAGCTTTACCTGATTTGCAGCTTGGTGATGTTTGTCTAGCTTCATGAAGTTCTGTATCTGCCTTTTACAGGCTAGATAGGAAGGCTGAGCTGCTAAGTGTTTTGTCACTCATGTGCTGACATGTTCCGGGTTTTATGCTGAGGGGAACAAAAATGTTATGACTGCCTAATATGCAACACTCATCCTGAGGAAAGGGGCTTTGAACCAGCCCTAGTCTCTCTGTTGTTTTAATGAACAGTGCATGTTTTCCATTAGTATTTAGAGAGACAATGTATATGCATTGCTGTAGCATAAACATGGGAATGTAGTATTAGGAGACCATTGAATTGTTGTGTCTAAAGCTTCAAAACTGTAGGAGGCTACGTGGTAGGTGTCTTAATTGCTAGAACACTTGCTGTCGTAGTCTATGAGTAATTGCCCAACGAGTTATTTTAAACTTAATCCATAACAAAAGCTGCCAGGTCATATCTGTAATATCACATATCTGTAATATCACAGAAAAAAGCAATAGGAGAGTCAAGTGCAGACAAAACAGACTAGTAATTTTAAATAAAATGCAGTTTTTAAAGGTTGTTTTGAAATTTACCTGTCTATGATCAACACTGAATCAACTTACTTTCATTCTCTATAGCAAGTTTTCACTGCCCAGATTCCGAGATGCACAAAAATAATTAAATTATGGATCAATAAATGAATTACTGATCTGTAAAATGACTGAAAAAAAACCTGACTAAAAAGCAATACTTTAACTTGTGCTCTGGCATGAGGTCTTCTAATTTTCCAGTGTCCCCTTAATAGCTAAAACTATTTATTAGTCTTTGGAATGTTTCTGAACTCTGTCTTGTATTAAGCTACATTATCTTTAAAATACCAACTATTTATCAGGTCCTGCAGAGATAACCATGAAGTTTGGGTTACTCTTGCAATGAACTTTTATTCTAAATGGACACCATAATGGGATGATGGAGAAGTGGATGTGGAACAACATGATTTTTTTTTTAAATTATATCTTCCTTCTCAGACATGGTTTTTAGCAAGGTTGTGGTATATGTGTAAGGCTTTTCCCTGGTAAACAGTTGCTTTTCATTGAAAGAAGAATGACTGTTCTCGGTTCATCATGATGCAAACCCTTCTACAGACCCTCTCCACTGCTATCAGAAACTTGCTAGTAAATTATGAGTAGGATGAAGAAAGCTTTCTCCTTAAAGAAACTGCAGCTATCACTCTCAAATTGGCTTGTCTTCTAAGGGACTTCAGAAGCTCTACATTATGTCACCAGAGAACAAAAAATAGTTTTGTTTTATCTTGCAGGATGGAACCGACTTTGGATAATGAGAAAATTTTCAGACCATCCTATATTGCTAGTGTTGAGCCACCTCAAAGAATAGGACTAGTAAGTGTGGAAGATATTAAAGCAGATCTCTCTGCTGAATTTTCTTTGGCTTCTTCAAACTCAGACACAAGCCAGGTAAGGAAGCTTTAATGTTTGCATTGTTTGGATATTTTTTTTTTAAATAAGCTTAGTCCTTTCATTGATAAGAATAATCAGAATTTTGCAGAGAAGATAAAAAGCATCTTTAGTATGTTTTTAATTTGGAGGAGATACGTAGGATTAGATTGAGTTGTGTGGCACTGCATTGTTGCCTTATTGGGTGCATCAGTCTTCTGTGAATGAGGCTAATTGCCAGTTTAGAGCAGATTAATCATAGGATGTTTTTGTGGGTTTCATTATTGATCTCTAGTTGGCTTGAATGTAGTGTGTATATATATGTGCTGCAAGATTATTAACTCTAAGTTATCACAATGAGCTTCTGCAGGGGCCTAAGCACTTGCAAAAACTCATGTAGTGAATTACTTTTGCTTCCCATGCCATCAAATAAGTCTGTTCAAAATAGCCTGATGAAAATAAAAACTGCCTTAACATGCTAGCTATCAAACAAAGAATCTAGTAAAATTTCTAACTTCTTTAATCCTTTTTTTTTAATTTAAGAGGAGTGGTTTGGAGTCTAAAGGACATATAGAAGTTTGTCTGCGTATTAGGCCATTTACACCGTTGGAAAGAGAAAATGAATTGCAGGTGTGACATTTACGTAGTTTAAAAATACTTTAAATATTTGTTTTTTTTTTTTCCTGTAAGCTGAGCTCTTTATACTCTTTTCATGCCTGTATTGCTTGTGCTTACTTTTTAATAGGACTGTGTTTCACTTGAAGACTCAACAAGCATCATACTGAGGCCCCCCAAAAACTCTTTGAGTCGACTAAGTGAAAAAACTGCTGGACAGATGATACAGAAGTTCACTTTTTCACGAGTAAATGAGTTGTCTTTAAAAGTTTTAAACTTATTCCTGGAAAAAGTTGTTTAACTTATATTATTTAATACCAAGCAAACTAGATTTTATAACTGTCAATAGTCTTTAAAATTAAAGAATCTTTTAAATTCTATATGTTTATAAAAGTCTCTAATGATTGCTTAAGCAAAATAAAGATGTTTCTTGGTAATGCTCAGGTGTTTGGACCTGAAACAACTCAAGAAGAGTTCTTTGAAGGTACCATGAAGCAAGCAGTGCAAGATTTCTTAGACGGATATAATCGTCTTATTTTCACATATGGTGTTACAAATGCTGGGAAAACCTACACATTCCAAGGTATAAGTAGAAATGTGTTCTCCTTGAATGAACTTCATTTTTTTTAAATGAGGATTACTTCTAGCAGAAATATTACAACTATTTCCTTTATTTAAACTGTAGGCCCTATACATTGGCTTCTCCTGAGTGTTAATAAATAGCCTTTGAAAGTCTCCTTCCATAACAAATCACTAAACTGACAACAGATAGAGTCACTACCAGAGTTCACATAAACATAAATGAAATATAGTGATATTGCTTTGTAAGGCTGTAATAATTTCAACCAGTGCTGTGTGACTTTTTTTTTTTCCCCTCCAAATATCTAGAATGTCAGGGAGGAGGGGGAGTTAGGAAAATACATCTATATATCAGGATGTGAAAACTGCGTAAGTCACTCTACACCAGACTAGCATTTTGTTATTTTTTTTATTATTATAAAGGTCATATGCATCTTATATGCACTGTCTTCAAATAATACTTGAGTCTGTTTCAATTATTATAGGCAGAGAATAAATATTTTGAAACATGTTTGATTACTTCCAAGTATTTCTGTCTTGACTCAAGTTTCTGAGCTTATCAGTAATATCCTAGGAGACCTTGTCTCCCAATGCACTGTTTCTGTACTGTTAAAGCTCAATATCCTTTCTGGTCAGAAGATGTCATTCTTTAACTATTTTTCAAAGAGTTTTAACAAATGAGGTGATTTGATTCCCATGGAAACAATTTTTCCTATAATGAAATGCAAGTTCTAGATGTTATGCTACTTATTTTATACACAGAAGTAGTAGAAGGGCAATGAATTTTGTGCCATATGAAATTGATCTTTATTGAAGTGACATTGTCTTCTAAGAGATCTTCTGTTAAGAGGGTTGTAACTGAAGACTACTGCCAGTATTTTCAGTTATCATTAATCTGGGGCAATAATGGGATGCCCTGTCCTAATGAATAATAGGTAAATAATAAAACGCAAAGTTCCTAATGTGTGCAGTCCCCCATGCTTGGCTAGTTTGGGATATATTGTGTGGTTTTCTCAAAAATTTTTTGATTTGCATGTTTTCAGTCTCTGAAGACTTTTTCATGGTATTATATTTTTAGGACTTAACTATCAACTCGTGATAAGAATTGGCAGGGCAGAATGTTGCCTACTGGGTGCCATGATTTCCTCTTCTCTTATTCCCAGTGTTGTTGATATAGCTTTTCCACTTTGGCATTGCATGGGAGCCTCTATTCTGTCAATGGCAAAGGACTTAAGTGAAGGATGAAGCAGTTTTTTAGGACTGTTATTGTTCGCCAGTGACTGTTACTTTGTTCATGTTAAGTTGAATTACAAGTGGCATTACAATAAACAAAAAATTATCAGAGAGGAGATGAGGGGAAACAAATGTAATGCAACAGTACTTTAACTTAACATGTTATTTGGTTACTAGCTTGGTGTTTGAGTGCCAACCAGATTTTACATAGGTTCTGACTTAGGCAACACAGCTAGTGCTGTAACTGATAAAAGCCCATCTGTCTTGGGAATAGGAAAAATTATCAGAGGCTGGAAAATGATGCTGTCAGAGTCTGAGAC
>VYZW01010833.1:0-10634 GCA_013401315.1 Balaeniceps rex | reverse complement strand
TGTTGAATTAAGAACTTCCTACAAGCATGAGTATCTACTTAAAGCTGTATCTAAATACACATGAAGGCTTCTGTCAGGGGTGGCCCAAGACATCTAGTGCTTGGTTTACAAGGGTCTGTTATCACTTCACCGTGTTTAGAAACGGCTGAGTTGTGCGCAGGGGGAAAAAGAAGTGAAAGGAACATATTCCTTTGTTTTATAAGGAAGGACAAAGGAAACAGCTATGGCATAATAGACCTTGAAGTACATCAGCTGCAGCATCTCTTGAGAAAGACTTCAGCACGTTTCCTCTCGTCAGCTACCCACTTCTCCCCCTCTGCCTCGCTACAGCTGTGTGAATAAAGGATTCTTTTTTTCCTGAAAGTTTTGAAAATGAGAAAAACAAAGCACCTTTTGAGGTCAAGCCAAGATTTATTTTAGCTTCTTGGTGAATCAAGAGCTTAAACAAAACATTACATTTGACAAGGAGTAAAACATTTTGTTTTCAAGCCTTCTCCTGTTAAAAAGTGTCATAATGAAAAGCATTTTGAATTAAAAAAAAAATTAAAAAAAAATCAAAGCTTGCTTTTGTTTATTTCCAGTCTCAGACCTATATGATTTTTTCAGTTGTGTTTTAATGCAGTTAAGAATTTTGTTAAATCAATGTACACTTTTGAAATCTTGTTAGTGTTCCCACAAATGTGTTTTTCTTTGAAAATAATCCAACATATTGGCCACACACAAATTGCATTTACTCCTGGTCCACTCTTCTGTGCTTCCATAGACACTGTTTCTGACTGACCCAGTAACTGAAATTATCTGACAAAGAAAGCCCTCTTCCCCCCCGCCTTTTTTTTTTTTTTTTTTTTGAGGGAAAAAACCCCACACCAAACCCTTTCTTTTTCAGGACTTCAAAAGAAAACCATAAAGTCTCTGTTCTAGGGTAATAGGGAACTTCTGGTCTATTTTCTGACCTTTCTCCTCCTGTAACTGAAAGTTTTTGATATTGAAGTTTCCGCAGCATCTTGGTGGATTTCTGCTCTATGACCCTCTCTTCTTCACAGAGTCCCAGAGCTGGCTGCCTAAAGAACAGAGTGGGATTATCAAAGTGGGCAACTGAATTCCCTTAACGAATTTTTAAATCTCCAGTGTAAGAATACAAATATAATGTAGACAGTGTAAAACAGCCTTACAGATTTACATTTTTAAAAGGTTTTAAAGCTAAATTAAAAAAAAGCCTTACTAAAATGAACAGAGGAACTGAATCTTCCTCGATTCTCCATAATTGAGGGCCACTCAGTGCTTGCTTCCAAGCCCACTACCAGGATTTACTTGTTTCCTGAGGTTCAAATACAGCCTGCCTTGCCTATTTTCTTCAGGTGTGGAGCTGTGCATGCCACTGTAGGCTCTTCTATCATCTTTATTAGTCTTATATGAAGCAGCTGTTACCTCTTTCTGAGCAGCAAGCAGGTTGCCAGACAGCCTGAGGGGCTAACCATCTGACATCCATATTTTGTTCTCAATAGGTCCGTGACTCATGCTTTCAGGGGAATACAGTGGTAGGTAGGTTTTGCCTCCTTTTGTGCAGATGATAGATGCAGTTTCATTTCCTACTGCAGCTGGACAACTAGTACAGTTGCATTTCTGTTTTAAACACCCGCCCCCTTCCCAATATTTAGCTGCATTGTTTCATTTATTGGTAATACATGCTTGTGAGACATTACACAAATAACATTTCTCTTTAGTACCTTAAAATGAAATCAATTACTTACAGCCAGTTTAATTCAGGAATAAGAAAAAAATGAATATGAAGGAGCTTCCTAGTGAAGGCTTTCAGTGGTTTTTAACATAATGCCTCAGGATAAGACCCTCCTGGCTGGGGAGGAAGGTACGTTATTATTTGTGTGCTAGTTGTGCCTATATGCCCCAATGTGAATGTGTTAGGCACTGTGTGGATGCTGCGGTTCGTTGTTCTCCGGGACAGCTTACAGCCTCGGCAAGAAAAGCGTGGTGGGAAGCAGGCTAGAAGGATGAAAGGATGTGCTCAGGGGCCGTCACAAAGCCAAGTATAAGCGACCAGTTTTTGATTCCCCTGCCTTATGCTGACTGCCTGGAAAAATGTTTCTCTTTCAAGAAGAAAATAAATCATTTTTACATATACTAAAAAATCATCAACTTAAAATCACCCCTTCCTTTACTGAATTTTTCTCCCCTAACTAAATCCTTTCCTGTGTTTTGACTTGCTTTCCTGTACGCTACATACATTCCTTGGCCTGGAACCATTCCGTTGTTATCTGAATTACAGCATCTATGCATTGTTATAAATTAGCATAAACAGCATATATACGGTAAATTCCACTGATTAATTGATTCTGAACAGTCCTCTTTGGCTAATGAGATATGCACATTAAAGAAGAGACCAAGAACTGGTTTTGGCTTTCAATGCACCCAACTCTGTTCATGTGACTGAACTACTCAGAGTCGCACCCAGCTGTGGGATTGCACATTCAACACTGATGTATTGAAAATGAAGCAATAAAACAGCCTCATCAGTGCATCCCTAGTCTAAATTAGTACATGAGAAATAAATCTTCATAAACAAATCACTGTGAATAATACGATACTTCAAAGCATTGTCAGGTCCATTTGATTTTTTTAAAATTATGTTAATTAGGAACATAAGGAAAATTTAATGACAACTGCTATTTTAATACAAGTTCACATTTACACGTCCACCCTGCTTCTGAGTGTCTCCCACTCTCCCACTGCGTCAGAATGAGTGGGCTTATTCAGAATGTTAGCATAGAAAAATACCCATTTCCCTTCTTTTCTCCACATGCCAGCTGTACGTTTGCACTTGGAGTAATTCTTCTGAGCTTTGGCAAAGAAGATATTTAGAAAACAGTCAGTTTACTCCCTGTCTCGTCATCTGCCTTGAGCAGACACCCATTCTCAGCCCTTTTTTTGTCTTATGATTAATACATATGTTTAAAAATATTGAGTGCCTCTTCCTTCACCTTCTCAGCTCTAATTTCCAACACTCTTCTTCACTTCAGACAATGATTTTTAAGATGAAGTGGATATGGCATTGTGTAAAGCAACAGAGTTTTAAAAGATGAATGCGTAGCCTTCTGCACCAAAAATCTGGAGTTCTTGGGCTGTTCTGATCGAAGCCTTAGTTTCTTTTGCAGGGCAGCCAAAACATAACCTAGCGTCAATACCAGATAACTCTCTTTTGGATTCCACAGAGAATATTTTTATGATCAGTGTTCAGTGAACTCAGTCCAGTAGCTGCATAAATAATTTCTTTGGTATGAACCTGATTACGCATACAGGATAGGAAGTGCAATGAGACTACTGATAGCCTCTGCTTAGGGAAAGAGAATTAAAGGTCCTCTACTGGGGCTAGTTCCTAAGAGAAATAAGCTTCCTTAATGACAAGCTCAAAGAGCTGATAAACCCAAAACATAGCTATGGGCTATTAGTCAACAATTATGTTTCACTGTCCACAAGTTAAGTAAAAAAGATTCCAATTCCAAGATAGTGGAGAGGTCCATTGATTTTAGTACAATTGACACGCATCTCAGGATAACTGGATCTCCAGAACTCCTCCAGTAAACAGTAAACAGCACTCAAACAAACTCTTTAAAATTGGGGGGAGGGGGAGAGGGAGTCAATGTTTTGTGAAATAAAAAAGAAAGTGTAAACAGAAGTGCAAGTGATCCAGGAATCAAAGGTTTGAGCCCGAATTCCTTGATACTTCAGTGCTATTTACCATAACCTATTGATGTGCCCTCAGCGTCAGAAGTCTGCTTACAGTATTGCATCTAGAAAGGGAGAAATAACTAAAGATTCTCATTTTGATCTCTGCCACAAATGGATTACATAAAAATAAATCAAAACTTTGGAGTTCACTGCTCAGGTTTTCTTTCCTGATTTTTATTTCTCCCCCTCCTTCTTTCAAACTATAGTTGATGTGAATTTGCTGTAGCAAAATCACACACAAACACAAGAAAAAAGAAACAAAAAAATAAAACTCAGGATATGACCCTAGGTGAGGTTTTTTGGATTTCTTTCTTGCTATTTAATATCAGAGGATTATCTGTCATTCTGTCATAGTGCAGCATATACAGGAAGGTCCAATGAGTCCAACTTTTGTCATTCTGAGCACTTGATCTATGATGCAGATGATAACGCTGGCAGTCGGTTATATACAATACTTGGTTGGTGGTTTTTGAGAGAATGCTTTATACTTTCCTAGCAGCCTCTGTTATTAAACTCTTCATAACATTTACAGTAGTTCAGCTGCTGAAAGAAAATGCATGAGTCTTGTAATGCCCTGGAAATGAATAAAAATGAAAACTGAAAAAGACAAAAGCAACAGCTGTGAGCAATGGTCTCTGGGTTGCTGGGAACTCCCTGAAGCACGACATGCAGACATGCCAGAAAAAGCTCTTTTTCCTCTGGATAGTTGACGTGTAGTCTGCAATGGAGAACAGCGTTATCCTGTTGTGTGTCCAACAAACGCAGCGTTATGAACAGCTTCCGACTGAACGACAAGGTTTTGCTTGGGAACATTCTGTAGTTGTGAAGAGGTATTTGATGCATGTTCTAGCAGCCACTTAATTGTATTTACCTATCATTTGCGTAAGCTGCCTCCCTCGACCCCCTGTAGTAATCAGAAGAATGACATTCCGGGACCCAGACAAAGACTTTTAATATTTTTCATCCATCATAGCTATACATAAAGAGGGGCTTTATTAAGCTAATAGATGAGGCTAAAAACATACCACCTGGCAGGACCATATTACTTTCACTGTTCAGCACAATGCTCAGCACTATAAACTGAGTGATTAGCATATCAGTGAGAAAAAAGATAACAGCTAATGCAAATGTCTTTACAGCTCAAGTGGCAGCAACTGTGGGTTAGTGCCTTTTTTCCCGTAGGCTAGGCGCCATCTGAATATATACATTGGCATGTAAATACATTCATGACATTATTATAATGACATTCCGTGACAGTTTGTTTGTCTGGAAGTGCTGAACACAGTATTTTAAATATTCATTAAAGAGAAAATATGACAGCTTTACCTCTTGCCTGGTAGTTAGAGGACTGTTCCTGCACCAGGAAACCTTGGTTTGAGCAAAGTAGATAGACAGTCATTATGAAATTCTGAGACAGATTCCCTATCCTCCCTTCATCAGGCTGTGCAGCAGAGCAAAACAGGTCTCTCTGAACTCCTAAGTATAAAATACAAAAATATTCACTGACAAAGAGCAAGAGAGAATGACCCCATGACTTTGTCTTTGACTACAAACATGAGAAAAAGGTTTTCTGGAGTTCCGTTCCCTTTGCCAATTGATATTGCTAGAGACGGAGCTGCCAACGCTGCTCTGCACGCTTGCACAATTACACAGAGGCTGTGAATGTCAATCTCCTCATTCAGACAAAAGAACTGAACCTGAATTTCTACAATGAATATCTTAACTACTGTCCTTTTCAATAAAATAGGAAGCTTCCTCACCATCTCTTTTATTTCTTCTAAAAGTACTCATAACAAAACTTTAAATTCAGCTAAAGGAAATGTGTAACTTGACAAAACTGTTATGCTGGTTTTGGCTGGGATAGAGTTAATTTTCTTCATAGTAGCTAATATGGGGCTATGTTTTGGATCTATGCTGAAAACTACTGCTGAGCAGTGCTTACACAGAGTCAAGGCCTTTTCTGCTTCTCACATCACCCCACCAGCGGGGAGGCTGGGGGTGCACAAGAAGTTGGGAGGGGACACAGCTGGGACAGCTGACCCCAACTGACCAAAGGGATGTCCCACACCATATGATGTCATGCTCAGCATATAAAGCTGCGGGAAGAAGGAAGAGAGGGAAGTTCAGAATTATGGTGTTTGTCTTCCCAAGTAACTCGGTTACTTAACATGTGATGGAGCCCTGCTTTCCTGGAGATGACTGAACACCTGCCTGCCGGTGGGAAGTAGTGAATGAATTTGTTGTTTTGCTTTGCTTGCATTTGTGGCTTTTGCTTTCCCTATTAAACTGTCTTTATCCCAACCCACAATTTTTCTCACTTACTCTTCCGATTCTCTCCCTCATCCCAATGGAGGGGAGTGAGCAAGCAGCTGTGTGGTGCTTAGTTGCCAGCTGGGGTTAAACCACAACAGTCCTTTTTGGTGTCCAACATGGGGCTTGAAGGGTTCAAGATGACGACAGGTTTCAGGTTTGATTAGAATGTGCTAGATCGAATTTATAGCTGTTATTGCTGTTTAGCTATTAATTGACAGGCTTCTGTGCTTGCCATGGGGCTTGCTTGCCTTACTGTATTTTAGAGTCTAGTGCTTGTTAGTGGCTGCGTTTTGGTTTTGCTGCTTGTCGTACTGCTGTACTGCTGATCATCTTACTCTGCTGTGCCTGGGAACATTTTGCTAACAGCAATGGTGGTGCACCTGGGCTGGCAGATGGCCAGGGCATCACTGCTCTTTCTGTGCTGCTGTACTGGACAGGCTGGAACTCCAGTGTGAACTTGAGTCAAAGGGACTGTGACCTGTGGATGAGTCCATGCGGAAGCAGGACACCCTGAAGCGTCTGTGGCTGTGAGTAAGCCCACACCAGAGCAGGTACATCTCTAAGTGTCTGTGGCTGTGGTTACGTCTGTGCCACAGCAGGTATACCTCTGAAGGGACTGTGGCCCAAGGATAAGTCCACGCTGGAGAAGGTACACCTCAAAGCATCTGTGGCTGTGCATGAGGTCATGCTGGAGCACCTCAAAAAGTGTGGCCATGGATAAGTCAACGACAGAGCAGCTACACCCCTGGAGGGACTGCAGCCATGGGTAAGGCCATGTTGGAGCAGGTTCACTCCTGAAGGGACTGTGGCTGTGGGTAAGGCCACACTGGAACAGCTATCTCTCTGAAGGCATTGTGGCCCATGGATAAGGCCATGCTGGAACAGGTGCACCTCAAAGTGACTGTGGCTGTGGATAAGTTTATGCCGCAGAAGGTATACCCCTGAAGACGCTCTCTCTCATAGATAAGGCTCCAGTTGGAGCAGGTACAACCCTAAGGGATTGCAGTCTGTGGATAAGTCCAAGTCAGAGCAGGGGCAAGGGGAAGGAGTTCATTGCAATGTTAAAACCTATAGCCTGGCCCAAAGGGACCAGGGGTGGAGATTGTAATGGATATACCTTTAAATTGTTGTAACCCGTGATTCGAGTTGCATGTTATAGGAATTGCTATAGCAGGAACCACCTGAGCCAATGGAGTGCACTGCCTTACAAGAAGCAGTGCAAGTGCAGCAGTGTCCCGACCTAAGCCGTCTTTGGTGCCCAGCAACTCCATGCAACACACCACCTCTCCTGTCCTGAGTGACCACCTAACAGGTAGAACACAAAGTCATGGACTAAATGAACTCAATGGACATTTTATGGACATTTGTGGACATTTTATGGACATTTTACAAGGGTGGTCCATAGACTAAGGGAATGATATATGTCTATTATAGCAAAGGATGGGAAGGGGGGTGGTGGTTAATGAGGATGTATTGGATAGTATTTTTCAATTTGTTTATTTCTATTGAGAAGATCGTTCTTTATTCCTCTCCATCCCTCCCAAATTTCAGGTCAGACTGAACTTAAGTTCTTCTGATTTCTCGTAGTCAAATGAGATTTGGAGCAAAGTGAGGTGTCTGTTTATCTGTTTCCCAAGACTGGTCTCGGATCTCTTAGTCCAAGAGAATGTGGTGGAAACTACTGCAAATTTGCAATGACAATAACAATCAATAAAATCAAGTGAATGACTGCAGCAATCCCTGGTAGTGTGAGCAATTTCAGTTTGACAGGAGCAGATTTGAAGTGATTGTTGTTGTGACTCAGAAACGAGGGTGCTGTGAAGCTGCTGGCTACTGCATGTAGAAGTCACAAATTCCTATTCATGAGACTTGGCTGTCCAGGTGGAAGCACTCTGCTTTATTTTTATCTGTGAATATTAGAAATTACGTGCTTCTCTTCTCTCTTCACTGCGTAATGGTGTTTTGTGTGTCTTGTGTTTGGTTCTTTGGTTTCCTTGATTGTAGGCAAGAGGGTTGCATGGACACATACAAATTGTGAAACAACTGCACTTGTGCTCAGTAAGATCTCTGCTTGATGAATGGATTTGTTGATTACTGGATTTATTGTTTCATGGCTGGACACAGTGTTTTGTTTTGGGGGAGTTATATCCCCCTTCCTGGCACAGATTACCAACCCTATCTTCCCTTTGAAGGAAAGAAAAGCAGCAGCACTTGTAGCTACACTGATTCTCCATGGACTCTGTGCTATCAGATATGGTTTAGGGAGGTTCTTTATGTTCTCTTCGTTCATTCCCAGATACATAAAAAAGATTAGAGTCCTAAATTTGTCATAGGATTAAGTCCAAAGGAGAACTGTTCAACTTAAATACCGATATCAACCAGCATAACTCTTCCTCTGAAGAGATCAATGTCTACAAAGGCAAAATAGAAACATGAGTTTCCTCATTTTTGAGGGGTCCCAGGGAGAGATTGAGTTGATCTAATGATAATCTGTATCTAAATCTTTCTCCACTGGCTGCAGAAGAAGTTAGGCACATACTACTTCATTACATGCCTAAAATTTCCCACACATTTCACACCCAACTTAAACACATAAAATAGATGTGAATAACACCGAAAGAGGCAACTGTGTAACTTGAACACTGTCTTGTTTAGCCATCAAGATTTCTTAAAGCAGCATCTTGGATACATGCACACTGCAGCACAACCTGAGAGCTGTATTGCTTATGTTGTACATACCGTGTATCCCATGTTAACATTCCTTTCTGTTCCTTTTTTTGGTGATATAATACTGTGTGCTATATAGCATTGATAAAATATAATATTTTTTAAAAAAAACCCTGAAACTGAAAAGGTTTATAAAGAAAAGAGGCTTAAAATCACCCTATTGCCATTGTAAAGCTGATATTACCTGCAGTAATGCCAAGGCATTTCTAACCAATTCAAGTGTAAGCTGGTGTTCTGTACAGAGAAATATTTTCACACTGAAAGACAATAGAGACCCAACGTATACTGGTGTAAATTTCAGATTAAAAGTATTTATAGGCTTTATATCTGCAAAAGAGTTGTTATCACTTTATTAGAATTTGAGGATAAAGCATAAATGAACAGGGTTTCCAAAAAATGTGTATTGATTAGATGGTTGGATTTACTGATTGGCACCATGTCTGAAATTAATCTCCAAATCACTGCGCTTGTTAATTACACATCAATATATAATTAACCTGAAAGTTCTGAAATCACTCTTCATCCTCGTTTATGCTAATAGAATATCTGTGAACCCTTTGGCTTTGATATCATTCATGTAGATACAGGGCCACATGCAAAACCATCAACACTGGACATGTAATTTGTGCCTAAATTTTGTGTATCTAATGGAGCATTCTTTCAAAGAAGTACTTAAAATAAAAATAGTTTTTTAAAAAATATATTTAAAAGTTAAGATCCCACAAATACTAGAAAGATCTAGTATACGTAAGGTGCCTGACCTATGTGAATAGGATCTCCCTCTGGAGGCCTCCAAAGACACCTTTTTCTCTCCTTTGCCTTTTCTGAGAAGATAGACACTTAATAGTTTAGGACTAAGGACCTAAATTTATCTATGAGAACTGAAAAGTCAGTATTAGATAGCAGCTACAGTTTTGTGTTAGGTAAGCATAGATCGGGTATTGTGCTTGTACTTTTCTAATTACCACAGTTATTTCTACTTTTTTCTGCCTTATATTCTGCAGGCAACTCATCTACAGCCCCAGCCTAGAAGGTGCAGACAGACAGGTGCTTTTCTTTTTTCCCAGGCAGCCTGGCCCAGACACAGAGATTCCTCTGTGCATGCAGAAAGGTCTCCTTCTACACATACACAGCTTTTATGGTAACACTATTTCTCTGGTAATACTATTTCTATGCTAAAGTGCAGGCTTCTTTAGACGTTATCATACTGAGGTAACACCTATCCTTGACAGAATGGTGTGCTCACAGGCTATTATTAATTGACTGTGATGAAAAGTAACTTGTTATGAAATCATGGTAATACAGCCATGGATACAAGAAAATAAGCCTTTTTTGGGTCTGAATGAATTTTTTTGCTGCAGTAAATAGCTAAAGTTTCATTTGTTATTTTCAACATGTATAAAACGTGCATACCCTGAAAGGAGTCCTCAAAGTCGCCGAGGCGAAGGGCTCCGGAGCGGAGGATCGCGACGGGGGACCCTTCCTAAGGCGGCAACACCCACGAAGCCAAAAGCGCAGGGCGAGAGAGGGCACCCCAGACCCCCCTACGCCCCCGAGCGCGGGAAAGAGGGAGCTGCTGACGTGCGGCAGCTCAGACTCAGAGTGGGCGGGGACAAGAGTGACGGCGGCCTAACCGCCTCACATATAAAAGCAGTCCCCAGGGAGCGCGAGCGACCCGGAGCGCGGCGACCAGGACAGGCAAACAGGGCGTGGCGCGGCAGTTTGGGAGGCCGGCAGTTCGCGGGGGCAGGGCGCGGGGGCAGGGCGCAGTCCGCCGCCTCCTGGCTCTAAAGGCTAACTCAACTGAACTCGGGGTCGTCGCCCTCCCAGGAGAGGACCCAGCTATGGTT
>VYZW01010832.1:35703-78938 GCA_013401315.1 Balaeniceps rex | reverse complement strand
TCAGCACAGCCTAGACAGAGGCACACTGAGTGATACCTGTGTCTCTCAGAACACCCACTCCTCACAGATACAGGGAAACCCATCCCCAGAGGAGCTGGGTTGCTTGGGAGCAGCGCATGTGAAGCACCAACTAAGACGTCCTAATTAGATTTCTCACAGGAGAAGAGCAGTAAACCTTTTATGTTGGAGCACCTGGCTTAATTTATTGTTGACATTTTAAACCCTAATGCGTTTCTACATATAAGCACAGATGGTGCTCAGTGCTGTTTGACAAACCTTCTCCCCATGGCCCTGACTAAGAACCATTTATGCTCCATTCAACCCACAGATCCAGAATAAAGAAAGTTCAGGAGGTTCGCATGTGCCTTGGCATTCCTGGGAGGAGATAACTACCTGGAAGTTAATGGGAGCTGAGAGCCAAAGCAGAAAGCTGTTTCTGGGCTTACAGGACCAGTGTTCAACATCGGTCACTGTCAGAAGGGCTGTTAAATCTGCTGATGAGTATTACCTGAGTAACTGTTGGCTGCAGTTCTNCAGCCTAGACAGAGGCACACTGAGTGATACCTGTGTCTCTCAGAACACCCACTCCTCACAGATACAGGGAAACCCATCCCCAGAGGAGCTGGGTTGCTTGGGAGCAGCGCATGTGAAGCCAATTTACCCATCACAAAAGATATTGCAGTAAACCTGACAGGAAAGTCATGAAAATCTCATACTACAAGGATGAGACAGTGCAAATATCAAGATGGGTAACTGTTGTACTTGTAAGGCAAATAGAGGAAAATTAGCTTTCCATGATAAACTGCAGAAAAAGGAAGACATTTTATTACTTAGAAGGCTGAAAGCACATTCTACATGAGCATCTACCGTTTTACCAACTAAGACGTCCTAATTAGATTTCTCACAGGAGAAGAGCAGTAAACCTTTTATGTTGGAGCACCTGGCTTAATTTATTGTTGACATTTTAAACCCTAATGCGTTTCTACATATAAGCACAGATGGTGCTCAGTGCTGTTTGACAAACCTTCTCCCCATGGCCCTGACTAAGAACCATTTATGCTCCATTCAACCCACAGATCCAGAATAAAGAAAGTTCAGGAGGTTCGCATGTGCCTTGGCATTCCTGGGAGGAGATAACTACCTGGAAGTTAATGGGAGCTGAGAGCCAAAGCAGAAAGCTGTTTCTGGGCTTACAGGACCAGTGTTCAACATCGGTCACTGTCAGAAGGGCTGTTAAATCTGCTGATGAGTATTACCTGAGTAACTGTTGGCTGCAGTTCTGGGATAACAGAGTGACAGGACGTTGTTACGCTATTGAGGAAGGCACTGGACAGCATAAGGTTAATGTCTCACTTGGGCTGAAATGTGCACATCTGCCAGGCAGCACTGAAGTTTTCAGCAAGTTAAGGGCAGGAAGAAGAAAAAATCTCCAATATCTCCCTAAAACCAGTACCCTATCCCAGTGAATTCAAGTCCAGTTCATGGACTTAAAACAGTTACTACAACCAGATACATATAAACTTTTAACTGAAACTTCCTATATACTCATAACCTGCTGAGCTTACTAAACTAAGTAGGGTTTGAGGTTGCAAGACAAACTTTTGCTCAAAGTATTTTCATGCTATTATTTTTCAAAAATGGACAGGCTAACAGTTTGCTAGTTCCTAACTGCTGATGTTTCCCAGTGCTTATCAAATTCTGCCCACTGCAAAATAACATGTGGGGTAAACTCCAGGGAGTCAGAGCATCAGCTGAGGTAGACTATCATACCTTTTTAGATGCTAATGGGACTACGATGATTTTTACAAGTTACCTTATAACAGAAGAGCTTATTTTGTGTTGCTATTTACAGATAGCTTGCTGGGTAACAAGACCAGGATCAACCCAGGAGAGGCTGCAAAAAGCAGCTTACTTTGCATCTCAGAGATCTAAATTGTTCTAAGCTGAGCTGCCTCACCTGGAAAGGAATGCAATGGAGACAGAAACTCACAGTCCAACCTTTCTGAGTGTCAGTAGCTTAAAGCGGTCAGTGAATACCAGCAATATTATTGGCTAGCTTCATGGTATGTATTTCAGTGCAACTTTCCAAGAGAGAGTTTTCCCGAAATCTGTGCTGGTGATTCAGTTCCACCTCACATGGCCATCACTGCCCCACGCAGGCATGGACATCATTGCAGCCAGAAAAGCTGATTGCACCGTCCTTCTCCACAGCACTGCTACACCAGTGCTTCTGAATTTTATAGTAGCTGTATCAGCTGTGAATGATTTACATATGTGCAGATTTGTTCACTTCAATTTTTCTATTGTATTTCTGCACAAATACTTGCCTCACTAATCCCTCCACTTACCACAGGCCATGTCCACATCTTTCCACTGCTTTGCCTGATCTACAGCAGAGCAGTCCCAGCCGCAGTAGGAGGAACAAATGCAGCTCCCCCCCCTTCAAATTGTTGCTGCTTCTTCCTCAGCTCCTTTTACATGTGACAGCGTTGCTTTTCTTCACACTGATGTTTAATATTGCATGAAATGTTAGAAAAAAATATTTTCTTTCTAATTTAAACCAACTAAGATATTTATATTATGGCATAACCTTGTATGGCACTTTAATTTCCAAAGAACCTCTGCTAAAGCATGCAGACACACAGATCTTCATGTTCAAGGGCTTGGGAGCAAAACAACCAAGTACATAAACTGTGTTATTTAAACCTGCCTTGTTTCTGTTTCTCTGTCTACAAAACCGGTAATTTATACACTTTATGTAGTTACCTTACATTGTGAAATAGATGATGTTTCTGAGGGCCCTTACAAATGAAAGGTGTTACAAAATTTTCCTGTATTATTTGGCTCCAACTCTGTTTCAGTTAGTCCTGCTGTGAGACTTGTTGCAGAAGGCATTTTCCCAAGTACTCAGAAAGCACATTTCTCAGTTTCAAAATCTGGCAAGGTTCTCAGCTGACAAAACCATATTCATATGTGTTGCTGAGGATGATATAATGTTTGCACACATACTTTTTAACATCTTAGATGAATATACCTCTACTTAAATAAGTATGCTTTTATCTCTTACATTGTTTTAATTAGTTCCAAGAGCCAAACATAACATGTCCCTTCTCTTACAACTGCAAGTTCTCTTTGCGATTCTGAGAACAGATATCAGTGGTTACCCAGAAGTTTCAGATATTCAAATTATTAAATATCCCTGAAACCAGTTTGGCAGTAGTAAAAATGTATACATGAACCAAGAAACCCACCAAAATCAGAAAGTTGTCATCTGTTTAAATTTTGAACAAATATTCTTTCTTTATTCATTGTTATCAAGACAAAAACAGAAGAAACCTTTTGAGAAGAAAGCTCTAGATATTCTAAAACAAACCAAAAAATCCAAAACCCCAAAAAAAGCAAAAAACCAAAACAACCCAAAAAAACAAAAAAACATGTGAGAATGGAAACTTGACAAATCTAATCAAGCATTATAATCTCATTTGCATATTATCATCTCATTTGCACATGAGAGGACATGAATATGCAACTGCAGAAGCTTCTGAAAATAAAAACTTCTAAATAATAAACTACATTTATTTAACATGCTTACTGCCTTTTGTATTGCTTTATTTGTTAAGAAAGCATGCTCACTATTTAAGGCCACAGTAAATACCTCCAACATTATCCATTAGAATGGGATCACAGGAATAAACATCCTTCAAGGGCACCTGTTTCCGATGAATGATTCAGTTGCTTATGTTTTTAAAAATATATACTTGATTTACTTTAGATCCAATTTCGTTTTTATACAGTGCTATCTTTTCCTACTTTTTCAACTATCAGATTCTGTGTGAGACTGGGGTAAAAGCAAAGCAAACTTTACCACTAAACAGTATACCAGATGTTTGAAGAAAATAGAAGCCATGGAGTGGCAGCAGGAGGAACAAAAGAGGCAACAATCTTCTTCCCTTCTCATTATCCTCCGTTCACTTTCCATTTAAAATATCAGTTATGGTAGCACCGTTGGCTGTCCTTTACCTTACTACGTCTTCAAAGAGGGTGTGTATCACCACAGTCAGTAGTGTTACACTGATTTGCATCAACCAAGAGTTAGCTTTCAGACAGCCATCAACTGAAAAAGCTATTTCTGTCTAGAGAGCTGTTCATGCAGCAGCAGCAGCAGCAAGAATGAAATGAGTCACCACCTCTAACAGGCAACATCATTGTAAACATCTTCAACTTGCAGAGATGGGATTCGACCAAAATCAACCAATACTGCTGTGGTGGTCTGTATTTCTTTTCTTCTATTATTTTTCATAGGAACATTTTTCTTGTAAAAGCATGTGGCCTAGCAACACTAGTTAAAAACTTGTGGGTGAATAGTCTCTCTTATGAACTGATGATTTCAAAAGAACTAGGCCAATTTCACACTGAATGAGGATAAACTCAGTTTGTTTTCAGACTACCTCAAGTTTTTTTTCTATGGCCATCTATGTTCTGCCTCCCTTTCCTTGAGAGATATTTTGCCACTGAATTCCAAGTTGCCTTTCACTGGGTCACTAGATCGTTAAACTTTATAGTCACTGCCCCCAGTTTGAAAGCAACTCAGTCCTTTTTCATCTTCATAACCTAAAGACCCCCACAGTCAATCCTAGCAGCTACGCTGTATGGCACTGTACACAAGCCCTCCTCATTTGGAACCACTAGAGTCCACAACATCTCGTTTCCAGCAGTTCTCTTTCCCAGGTATTTCAGAAGCGAGCAGTTGATGGGATGAGATTTTTGACAGAGGCAGCTTATGGTAACCCCCCATCTCTGTGTAAGAGCTCCATCTTCACTGGGTGTCTCCATCAGGCTCAGAGGAACTGTGAAATTTCCACCATTTTGAGACTTTCAACCTCCACTGGGCAAGACCCTGAGGAACTGAAGAAGGCCAACAGCATCCTGGCTTGTATCAGAAATAGTGTGACCAGCAGCACCAGGGAAGTCACCCTTCTCCTGTACTGGTGAGGCCGCACCTCAAGTACTGTGTTCAGGTCCCTCACTACAAGAAGGACATTGAGGCACTGGAGTGTGTCCAGAGAAGGGCAATGAAGCTGGTGAGGGGTCTGGAGCACAAGTCTTATGAGGAGCGGCTGAGGGATCTGGGGTTGTTTAGCCTGGAGAAGAGGAGGCTGAGGGGAGACCTTATTGCCCTCTACAACTACCTGAAAGGAGGTTGTAGCGAGGTGGGTGTTGGTCTCTTCTCCCAAGTAGCAAGCGACAGGACAAGAGGCAATGGCCTCAAGTTGCGCCAGGGGAGGTTTAGATTAGATCTTAGGAAAAACTTCTTCACGGAGAGGGTTGTCAAGTATTGGAACAGGCTGCCCAGGGAAGTGGTCGAGTCACCATCCCTGGAGGTATTTAAAAGACGGGTAGATGAGGTGCTTAGAGACATGGTTTAGTAGTGGACAGGTATGGTTGGACTCGATGAACTTAAAGGTCTTTTCCAACCAAATGATTCTATGATTCTATGAACTGGATCTCATTTTAAAGTTAGCCCTGCTTTGCTTTAAGCAGGGGCTGGACTTGACCTCCAGAGATTCCTTCCAGATTGTTATTCTATGTAACAAACAAATCCTCTTTGGATGGTAGAGGAGGGGCCAAGAATCCACTGAAAGAAAGACGAGAGCTAACAGCGTGCTGCAGATAAAGAGGCATAACTGTCCAGCAGCCTACATCCTGCATGATGGTGGAGAACCACCCCTTAAAAGGAGGCAGACAGGAGCCGCGTTAACGTGGCAAGGACTGTGCTGTGCCGCTGGTAGGAAGTGCATGCCTTCCCCAGCCAGACAGAGCCAGCCCAGCTCTGAAGGCTTTCAGGGACCTCTAAAGATAACGCATTTGAAGCATATTGATTTTAAGTGTTATTTTTCTTTCCAATTTACTGGCCAGCTGAGAAATTTAGGAAATTGTAAACATAAGCATCACTAGAGAAACTAACTAGCTTAATTATTCGACAGCTTTTCTTTTGAAAATAAATGTCTTCATGAATACAGCCAGTCTTCAAGGCTGGATAGGAAGAGGTATTAGACAGCTGTGGTTGCCGATGGTCAAAAAAATCCCTAAGAAACCTTGTTTAAAACCTTTGATCAATTCCTTTTACTTAATGGCAGTACTGAGACTCATCACATTGCCTTTCCTGGCAAGAGAATTTGACTTTAAGGGTAAGATTGAAGACATTCAAAGTTCACTACCTCTCTCATTCCTCCACTGGCAATTAACAGCTAGTGGTTATATAGTATTCAGTTTGGTGCCAACATTTTCAGAGTTTAGTGTTATCTAGCAACAGGAATGAGGTCAGGAAACTAGTTCAGATACGTTACTTTCTAGTCTCTTTTCTTGATCCTTAAACTTACTGATGCCAATTAGCAAAGTACTAATGAACCTCTACCTATATTAAATGGCTGCTGCAATTCCTAAAACAAGCCATTTCCAATCCTAACTCCCTAAGAAAAAAGTGAATTGGATCATGATATGCATTCTAGTTAATGAGGAGTATTTAATGTATTTCTTCTTGCAGGGTGCTCAAGTGGGTCACAACCAGATAAGGCATTGACGCTTTATTGCAGCCAATCTTTAGAGCATGATATGCTGGTTTATAACCCAGTTATTGTACATACAGCTCAGGGCAGTGAGTACTCCGCTTCTCATTTCACACGATAGTTCTGCGTACTGACAATTGACTACTAGTAGATTTGTGTGACTGTAGTCTCTTTATTTGGTACTACTGAACTTAAAAAATCAAACTGGATGGAAGATTTTCAGCAATATTAGTATTTGCTTTCATGGAATCATAGTACACTTTTGGTTGAAAGCTACCTCTGGAAATGAACTAGTCTAACCCCTCGATCAAAGCAAAGCTAACTGCAAAGTTCGGTCTGGTTGCTCATGGCCTTGTTCATTCAAATTCTGAACACCTGCAGCATTTCCATCATCCACCTGGTTCACGTGCAGACTGGTTTCAGTGCTTAACTCCTCACATTTCTCTCATGCTTACTTAACTAGGTAAAAGCTATACAAGTTGCTCTGTGGTTTTTATTATTATTATTATTATTTTATAGTACTTTTCCAGTATTTATTTCTTTTGCATCAAATGAAATGACAGTCAGAAACACATGCCAATATTACTAGGCTCCCAAAACTAATTTTCTGATAGTACCTTTCCAGCCAAGCAATGGTAAAAGCTACAACACACCTGTGGGCAGGCTGTGCTGCAGGCAAAGCCACAAGTGAGCCGTGGCTTCAGGCTTTCTCTAATTCTATGTAACCCACTGTCCAAATATGTTTAGTCATCCGGGTTTAACCCCAGCTGTTGTGGTTTAACCCCAGTCGGCAACTAAGCACCACACAGCCGCTTGCTCACCCTCCCGCCCCACCAGTGGGATGAGGGAGAGAATTGGAAAAAAAAAGTAAAACCTGTGGGTTGAGATAAAGGCAGTTTAATAGGACAGCAGAGGAAGAGAAAGTAATAATAATAATAACGATGATAAAAGAATATACAAAACAAGTGATGCACAATGCAATTGCTCACCACTCGCTGACTGACGCCCAGCCAGTCCCCGAGCAGCGATCGCTGCCCCCCAGCCAACTCCCCCCAGTTTCTATACTGAGCATGATGCCGTATGGTATGGAATAGCCCTTTGGCCAGTTTGGGTCAGCTGTCCTGGCTGTGCCCCCTCCCAGTTTCTCATGCACCTGACAGAGCATGGGAAGCTGAAAAAGAAAGTCCTTGACTAGGGTAAGCACTACTTAGCAGCAACTAAACCATCAATGTGTTATCAGCATTCTTCTTTCACTAAATCCAAAACACAGCACTATGCCAGCTACTAGGAAGAAAATTAACTCTATCCCAGCTGAAACCAGGACATTAGTAAACACCCCAAAACGTTGCATATGACTGAGTCCAATGAACAGGACCAGATATATGCCTCCCTATGTAGTTTCTTAACAATTACAGCTCAGATAAGAAAGTAAACTTTTAAAAAGTGTTATGAACGATTCATGTAGATTTGTATTGTCTCAAAACATGTGACACCATGGAACTACCTTCCATTTTGAAAATCTTCACAAAGAAAGGGAAATCTTTATTCTGATTTGGAAAAACTTTTGTCATAACTACCAATAGAATTAAAAGTTGCTTTGCCGCTTTTCAGGATTATACTTTTGAAAGATTCATATAAAGCTTACTATAGGAAAGATTTTCTAAACCCTATCTTTGTTTATAAAGTGGGACAGACAATTTGCTAAATAAGCAACATCTTTAAACACCCAGTGACTGAACAGGAACTGTGATCAGACTCATGAGAGTTCAGTTCTGTTCCCTCATCTGCCACAGACTACGACTTCAGCAAGTCATAATATTTTTTGAAATTTAGATTCTAATCAAAAAAAAATAAGAAATAATGCTCCTCAAAACATAGACTTGTTTTGAAGATATGTTAGATAACATTTGCATGACACTCAGATTTTAGAAATCTGGGTTTATATTAATAACAAAACATTGCAGAAGAAGATATTGTTAACAGGAGACAGACTAGGAAAATTCAAATAATGAAAACACCTTTCCATTTACGTATTTAATCATCATATCTATTTTACATTGCCCTAATTCTCTGAAACAAAAGCCGATGTTTCCTTTTCATTGTAATAAAGGGCTTTGTTCACACATTATTGAAATGCACTTACCTGCCTGGCGCACACAAGGATGACCCTGGTAACACTGAGGAGCTGTGCTCCTATTTCAACCTGATCATAATTTAATTAGCACTATTAAAAATATATCACATTTGATGCAGAACTAAGAACGCTGTCCCTTTGCTGGAGTCACAAAACAGTGGACACCTTCCCTCCCACTTTCTCTCCTTGATATTTCAGATTATTAATTGCTGCAAAAAGCAAGAAGCAATTATCATGAAACTCAAAAAGGTTTAGCAGGCACTGACAGTGAAAGGTTACAGACGATGTGCTGTACAGTGTTTACTTTTCCAGTGTTTCACAGAAATTCATTAGGGAAATGCAAGAATCTTAGTGCCATTTTTAGGCATCCCAACAACGCTTTGAAGCAAAGGACTCCCCTTAGAGATAAATGAAGGTCAAAAATAGGAATCTGTTGAAGAATAGATAAAACCATACCAAGATTAGAAAACGACAAACGCTGTAGAGCTAGGACTTTGATCAGTAATCTTCATACTTCAAAATTTTAAAAGTCAATTTATAAGATTACAATAAAATAATAATTTCCAAACTGGACCATAAACCAGAGGTCCACAACAGAAGTTTGTAGCAAGAATGCAGAACCATACTAGACAGGAAAATGCGCTAACGCATTAGACTCATGCGGCTACACGTGATCTATAAAAATGTGTAAAGCATGATACTTGTCCATTCAGCCTGAAGCCTGGAAGCACTTTTGTAATGAAGTATTTCCCTCACCCTCTGATATATAATCAAATTTTATTTTATAAAGAACCAACTGAAGTCTCAAATGTATGAATTTTGGACATCTTCAAATGTTTGTCAAAAACCAGTCACATCCCATTTCAGCATAGATTTGCTCAGGATGCAGAACTCTGCTCAAATAATAGTTTTAACACATGCTTGAGGCATACAATGAATATATTTTGCCTTCTATCTTCTTATACATAAGACTAACTTCTTGAGTTATGCCCAAGAAAGATAAAGATCTTTCTTTCATTACAATCAGTATTCCCTACTGGACAGATGTCCAGTGAAGGGCCTTTGTAAAAGAAATACAAATATGAATTTGTCTTTGCACTTGAAAGACCAAAGAGCTGTTTTCCACAAGCATACTGATGGCAAAAATAAAATCTGTGTAGGAAAGCTCTGATATAAGGATCAAGATGATTCATTCCTTTCAAATTCTTTATGATTTTCATTAGAAAGAAATTCTGTAACATAGTGATATAATGACAAGAAACTGTAGGGGGAAAATTTGCCTCTCTAACTGAAACTTCAAAAATTAGCAAAGAGCACAGTATGCTGAAAGGTCATGGCAAGCAATTGCCATCCTCTTTCCCTTAACATTCACCTTAGTTATTCCTCCTCCAGTTGCAGTAACTGAGATATTAGTGATTAAAAAAATAACTGTCAACACCCTTCTTAATTGATCTGTGGTAGGTTTATGATAGCGTAGCTTAGATCAGCAATGGCCAGTCCTTTCCTAACCTGGATGACCTTATTTTCATAGTCAGCTTCCCTTCTGCCCAATGGTCAACATCATAAGAAAATAGGCACTAACACATGTAAGACTCTGCCTAGGAGTTTCTTTGTGTTAAAGAATGTCTAATTCGATCTTTTACCAATTTGTTTTTGTGAAACCTTTATATACAACATATCTCGATCTAAATTTTCCTGGATCTAAGAGTTTATCCCTGAACAGGTTGTGTTGGCCTCAAACCTCTTAAGCAATATTTTATAAAAGCCTATGCCAGATCCTGTTCAGCATCCAAGAACTTTCTTTGGGATCCAATACAGGACTGTGGTGAGAATGTCTCAAAATCCCCACAACATAGAGCAATTAATTAGTGATAGAATCCAAGATTATAACAAGATCAGATTTCAAGAAAGTCTATATGTCCAGCTGTTCAGTAATTCGCATGAAGACATTTCATACAATGATGCCAAATTACAGCACTGTCTGCTTACCTTGTTATTTTGATGTCAAGTGTGATGGGGCAACAGAAACCCCAGAAGAAAGAAGATAACACAACTTTGGTATGAATGGAACTGAACACTTACAGAGAAAGACAATGCTGAAAACAACCTGGTTCCAATGAACAAAGAATAATTCAGTACTCAAGCTTCACTAAATGGATGAAGATCAATATCAAATTTGAATTTCCAAATATCATATGTGTTAAAAGAGTTACAGAGAAGTTAAAATGATATTTTAACATAAATTTCTTGCAGATGCTGTCAATAGAAAAAAATATAGAAGTGTATGGATTTTTGTAGTCTCTTTTTCCTTCTGATTTGATAAAATCCTCTAAAATACAGTTTGCAGACCCCAGTCCACTGACTTCAACTGTCTTCTATGCTATACACTGGCTTACACTTGCCAAGAACTGGATGCTTACATGAAATCAAATTAATATATCTTTACAGTCATCGCTATGCATTTCAAAATAGTTTTAAAATGCTAATGAACAAAAGAACTCCTACATTTC
Source organism: Balaeniceps rex (assembly GCA_013401315.1). Classification (NCBI taxonomy): domain Eukaryota; kingdom Metazoa; phylum Chordata; class Aves; order Pelecaniformes; family Balaenicipitidae; genus Balaeniceps; species Balaeniceps rex. The sequence continues at coordinate 67,728 of VYZW01010832.1, read as the reverse complement.
CCACTGGTGGTTTCTGCTGGTTTCCGGTTTCTCATTTGATTGGCCTCAGCAACCACAAGGTTAAAACATTATTTCAAATTAACAACACCTTAGCAGTTCCATAGTTGCAGTTAATCCAGAGCAAGACACAGTAACAACTTGCCTAGATAATGAAATCAACTGTCAAGGTCATTCTGTTGGATGAATGAGAAAGACAATCCTTTAAAAGCACTTGGTAGTACACTTAGTGGTAGATGAGGCATGAAACACTTTTTGACAGCATGCCTCATTCAGCATATAAAACATTAGCAGAGTATCAAACTATTCTTTACTGATCATTCTGGGATCTAGTTTAGCCTAACAACGGGGTGATTACTCCAACAGTAAAGTTAAACACACATCACGATGCCTTCCCACTGCTTCTGCAAGACATTGTAGGCAAGTTTCAGGGGTTCATATGCTGACAATATCTGGAGTTGTTTTCTGGACAACTGCATCAAGCCCAGAAGAATCCGTCTTTCACGGGCATGTTGATGAGCACAGAGAAATATTGCCATTTTTTTCCTGCTTCCACACTTTATCCTACATGAAGGAGACATTAGTGTGTGAGAGACTGAAAGAGTTAATGTCTCAAACATTGTGGAGGGACAAGTGAAGGTCACCATAGCAACAAATCGGGGTCTGCATAGCACCACAGGTGCTCTCCTCAGTTACCTCCTCCTAGCCGCTCTCCCATTCTGCAAGTCTCCAGCAACAGAGTCCCATGGGGAATTCTGTTCTTCAGTTTAAGAACCACTATATAAAAAGATCTTATCCTGGACATAAAGACAGTGGGAAAAGATAAGAATGAGCTGTTAAACAGATTGAGAGTTTCTCCTCCAGGGTCCCCTTTGCCTGGGTTTAATTCAGGAACCTCTCAGTAAAGAGAAAAGAGGGTGTGTGGTGTGTACACATGGTATACCACCTCTTGAGGAGGTTCAAAATCTGGGAGAAGTCCCAGATCAACTGCTCAATGAAGACAGATCTTTAGGCTCAATGACCTCAGATTAATAATATGCTTTGGTGGCAGTTCTGTTCCTTTAAAACCATACTGTGCTTTTCAGTCTCAGGTACCACATTTTCATGATATAGTCTATGTTTTCCTGATATATTTATAGACACATCAAACATTTATTTCAAATAAGCATGTGTATGTTTATTCATAATACCCATTTGTATTCAAAAGAGTTCATTTCTATTATTATTTGACAGAGAGAACTGAATAAAGCAAGACTTTCTGACTACGTAAAAAAGTCTCTCAGTCATGCCTTGGGTAGTGTGACTGAAATCAGAGAAGACAACACAGACACACTGAATAAGTATTTAGGACAGGTTTGGGTTTGGGGTTTTTTTGTCATGTATTTTTCATAAGGTTCTTCATCTTTTTACAAAATAAAGCCTCATATAAACACATACACATTTTCTATTTAAATCACAGTGGTTTTTTTCCTGAAAATAACTGTTTTCAAATAGGCAGCATACAAGAGCTACTCACTAAAATAGGAAAGAACAAGGATAGACTGATTCAGTTAAGAAGTTGCCCACAGAAGAACTACCTCAAACTTTCTCATATTTTTGGAAAAAAAGGACTTAAAGAGAAATTATCATGGGCCTGATCCTGAAGAACACAGAACAATTTTTTTACATTCCACTGTGAAAATCTATACACCTAGCTGGTTATTCTGAGAATAACCACCAAAAGTTTCTTTCAACAGGAGGAAGGACGCAACTATACAGCAATAGCTACTACCATTTTTTACTGTCTAATGAAAAACATGCAAAAACATTCAGGAACCAATAAAGGAAGCACTTCTACAAACTTGTGCCATTGAAGATGAAAATGTTAACATATTCTTTGATTATTCTGATAGCATGAATTTTGCCCTGCTGATTTCCTCACCTTTCAATACAGAACATATTTCCTTCTACTACTCTGTTATCACCCAGCTCCAAAAAATCATCTTACAGCACACAAACATTTCAGCTGCCCTTGTGTAGACTCCATAGCATTGCCAAAGAAATACACTTTTTAACCATAAAGCATTGTATATCTAAGACACACATATGTAAAGAGTAGTTAAAGTAGAGGACTGGAATAATTAAGTTAATAAATGAAAGCCTCTTGTGCTGTTGGCATAGTTATCTATAAAATAACTCAGACTTGGCACAACATGAAATATAGTGTAATTGCTCAGCTTAAAGCTTTATCATACTTGAACTACACAAATCAATAGTTATTACAAAATGAAATAGACTTCTTGTATTCAAGTTTTGTTGGCTGAAACTTCTGCTTTGGAAGAAAGAGATTTCATTGAGATTAAACACAAATCTATTTTGTATGACTCAATTTTTTACTTCCAAAGATCTGTTTTCCCCACTACTTATGTATGCCAGTAAAACAGTTGAAAATGATGGATTACGCTTCTTAAATTGTGGCTACTACATATCGTATAACAGAAAAAAAAAAAAGTCTATATTTGCTTTTTTCCAAAAAGAAAGAGTTGAGCAGAGACATGCAGCTTCAGAATAGTGCACACTCCCTTCATATTGTTTGCTTAATTAATAGAAAGTACATAAAAACCTAAATGCATGAACATGGACAATTTTGACTTTATTTACACAGACCTTCAAGATCTGAATATAAGGGGTGTATATAATAATATAATATAATATAAATACCATAATAAACAATACTACTTTTGGAATCTTTTCTTTAAAAAATTAGACTTATTTTTCAAGTTGACTGTACTGGAGGAACCAACGAATGAATGCCTTTTCCCTGTGCAAGTTTTGTTAAATCTTTTTTTGATATTTCTTGGACAGGGGATGATGGCTTATCTCCTTGTCTTATGGTAACATAAAACCTATAGCCCAAGACGGGATGTGTGAAGGATCTCATTATTGTTTACATCCATTTTAATATCTTTAGTGTATGTTTTGCAGAACATTTCTCAAAGTAATGCAATACTGCTATCCTCAGTCTAGAAAGCCATAACTGAAGCTAAGAGGGAAAAGAAATTCTATCCAAGGCCATGGAAGACAATAACTAAATTCTAATATCCTAAGTACTTGAATATATTTTTTGTCCAATGGCCAAGTTTAGACTCAGAATACGTCCAAACAGCAGTTCAAAGCTTTAACTGTAGTTTGTACACCCAGAAAAGCTAGGCAGGGTAATGACTACGATGGATCACTGCAGCCCCGGGGCAGCCTAGGCCACCGGGCATCCCGAGGGGCTGAAGAGATATTCAGAGGCAAACCTGAGAGGTGCAGACACACTGACAGAGAAGCAGGCTGTTAAACCACAGCTATACAGCTAGCTCACATTAACTAACAGGGTTGCAAAAGATACATAAATACGCTCAGGAAAAACAGTTTCATGTAATAGACAACCAGGGGGCTTTGGTTTTAAACATCAGTCTTCAAGGAACAGAATCGAAATAACTCATAGTTGAAAAAACCCCATTCTATCACCTTCATTTCACCTATCATCTGTATTAAAACCTAAGGCTTCCATTTTATTTTTATTCTTTTTTTCTTCACAACTACTGACATTGGGGAATAAGGAAACAACTAAACCGTTGCAGAATAGGGTTGCACTTAGGCTATTTTGCCCTGCTGAGAAGAACATTTCCAAACCCTAAACCAATTTTTACAAGAATGTTACAGAGGAAGGTTGTTTCCAGCTACTGCAATGTGTATGTAATGATAAATGGATATTTTCTTCATATCCATCAGAAGACTTCTTTCTCCCCAATTAGGGGAATGAAATTTTAGTAACATTGCTTCCTATTGCAAGAAACTACATTTCTTTTCCTCTCATTAACTCTCACTATGATACAAATATTAAAGATTCATTTCTTTTACTCCGCTTCTGCAAAACACCACATTTATAAAGGCATCATAAATAATATATAGTGATGGAATAACGTATATTTACTGTAATTTCACTTTTGAGAGGAAGGTATTATCTGCCCAATTTCAATTCTGAATCCAGAGAATACTAGCTAGTCACAGGTTTTGAATAACAGATTTTTATGAAAAAGAATTAAAAACTTACGCTCCAAAAGTTGTATATGGATTGATAAGTCAGGAAGATCTAAGTGCTCTGTCTACAGCTCAGCAGGTGTAGTAAATGTACAGACAGCTGTGATGCAAGCTTTCTTACACCACCTTGTCAAACAAGACTTGTCCTAAGCTAGTAGAGGTGTTTATAAGGGTGACAGAATAATTCACTCTTTGCACCTATTTGATTTCAGCCTGGTTGTGCAACTGCAAGCCAGGGCGTTATCTAGTGTCTGTCATCCATCTGATTTTTGCCAAGTAGGAACTAAATTCTTGTAAAGAAGGAAGCTAACATGTCAGATGTGCTCTCTCTCTTTACTGGCACTGACCCATTCGTAATAGAAGCTTCCTTTATATCAGAGATTGTGAAAGTAATTAGATACAAATATAGCTAGAGACATCTTCAAATTCCATTTAAAACAAGACTTTGAACAAGGCTCTGAACTCAAAGAACAACCACAATGTGGAAAACAAAGAGCAACCAGGAAGACACTTTAAAGGAGAAAGCAGCAGAAGGTCAGAAGGCATCAGAGGGTACAAAGCCAGGAACAACCAGCAAGAGCTCACACAGATGGTGCACATGCCAAAAAAAAAAAAAAACAAAAAAACAAACATATGTGTATAGATTGTTTTTCTGTTCTTTGTTATTTCTAACACAGATAACACCATTTCTCTTGGAGACCTCAAAACTTCCACAGCACTGCTTTTTTCCAGAGAAGAAAGTTTTCCTTTTCTGGCACCTGAAGCAATGTTATTGCTATTGCAGCAGGTTATTACAGATTATAATTCTTATTATATTAAGGATTATTTTGTCTCTGTAATACTCCTTAACTCTGATACCATGTGGAAATAAATCACCTTATGTTTGTGGTATAACATTGTTTTGTTACAGGTCAAAATTTCAGGGTTTTATCAACTTAATCTGGTAAATACCACAAGAGACACAGTATCCTATTTAACCCATCTGCCAATTTTATGGTAATAAACATATAAGTTAATCTGCAGGTACTTTTTTTAAAAAAGAGGAAGGAGAAAGACTCAACATAAGATGCCCTATAGCAGTTGTAACAAAGCCAGAAAATGCTCATTTCTAAAGAAGAAAAGCCCCTACATATTAAATCTCAGGAACCTGCAGACCACAAAAAAAAATCATTCACTGAAATCCTCATCCCAGCCCCAGTTTTGTTAAGAGAACATGGCCTCCTAAAAACCCTGCTTCTTCCAGCACACACACTGTAAAACTACATAAATACATTGTCCTCCAAGCCCCAGTATAACAGGCATCCAGGGAACATAAAAGCAGCAAGCCCTGAGCAGAATCCTCTACTTACAGCTGTCCATAAGGTGGCTCTGGGATACACCACAATTTTATTGGTCATTCAAATCTATCTAGCATTTCCTAGAAGACTTGTAACCTTTTTTTGGATGGGAAGGCAAAACCAGGGCTCCCTTAGCCCTGTTCCTCTTGGGGAATAAATCCTGTGCTCTACTTTTTAGAGATGTAACACAGTTTCTAGAACTGATAGGTCCTGATCTGTTTTAATCAGTAGAAGAGATCATTTGTAACAAGCTAGCAAAAAAAAAAAGGGGGTAAAAACAGTGAGTTTACAAAACCCACAAAGGAATTTCAACTTAAAAAGTTGTGAAGTGTATAGCTTTATGCTCAGGGCATAACTCGTCCACTAGCTGAGGTGAGCTTAAATAAAGAATTTCTCCTAATTATCCCTAATTTGCATCTTTTACCACGCTTTTACAAGGAAGTAATGCTTGTGGTCTGTGTAGACACACTTTATGCCAAATTTAATTGGTCTTTCATAGTGTAAGCAATGTCATTTTGACAGCCTAAAGCTTAGTTAAAAATGCAAAACCCATCCAAAAAAAGGTGGGTAGATATGAGGCTGGTTAGCCATCGGTGTGAAGCTGGGTCAGTCTTCTCTCTACTTACCTTGCACCTAGTCAAGATACATGCACATAAGCAGCAGTTAGTGCGTTACAAACGTATCGAGAGAAAGAATTCCTGGCTAAAAAAAGTTAAACATATAATCGAACAGAGGAATGTCTATCTGCTTAACAAACTCTGTAATAACTTCATTACATTAACATCTAAAGGCTTCCTTGATAAAACAGTGTAGACAAGAAATGCTGGTAATAGGTAACACCCAGCTCAAGTAGAAGCTGGGAAGGGAGTATGAGAAGCAGCACATCCCTCTCCCAGAAAACGTACAGCAAATACGTATATAAGAAACCACAGACCCTGTATTTGGGTTTGCCTTTCCTTTTCTTCTTTTTTTTAAGAGGAAGAGAGAGTGAGATTTTCTTAGCTATCAAGATGACGTCTGAGATAATCTGATTCGCCTTTAAGTTACTGCTGTTCAGACATAAGGCACTCTTAAGAATCCTTCATTTTCTTAGTCTTCTCCCCACATTTATTTTCCCTTCCATCTGTAACATTCAGTAAACACAGCAGCTGTCTGCAATCCGTCTAATCTGAAACACAGACATTTCACTCTAAAACATTCAGTGCATGTGTTTTGAAAAATAAGTCATGTAATATTCTACATTATTTAAAAGCTTTCATCATTCTTTGAAGGCTACTGTAAACAGTAGCTGCAGGGGAGATCATTTAAATATATTCACTTTGAACTGCAAAGCATGTATGGTAGAAAACAGAACGACACATACAATTTTACCTTTTTTCCTGCTAGCTGTTGTTTACAAATGTTATAAAATCTGTTTTAAAATTCAAGGGCATGTCAAGTTTCAGGCAATTAATTATCAGTGTTAGAATGAGTACTATGGCTTCATAACACTTGGTGGGCCTTGGGGGAGAATTAAGTGGCATTCAGATTAGGCAAGCAGGATTGCTTCTGACCAAATACACGAATCCACAAGGAAGTATCCACTGAGATCAGGATCTGTGCCCACTGATAAGCACAGGCAGGTGGAAAGCGTGGAATATCCCTGGCAACTGAACACTCCTGATTTCTTTCTAAGCCATCTATATTAGCTTCAGAAAAAGACAACGGTTGAGACAGCCATATCAGTGAGCCCTGTTCTGTACTCACAAACTTATCACTGTCGTTTCATCCCTTGTTGCGTGAGAGCATTTTGAGAAGCATGTTGTAGCATGAGTTTAATACAGGACAACATTTGCAGCACACCACAAACAGGAGTTTCACTGGTACTACAGCGCTTTGGAACAATAAAGCATACAGTACCCTGTAACAGATGCTCCAAGCACCATCCACAGGACCACACAGAAAACATTTACAGAATAAAATAAGATTTTCTAATAACATATTTCCTACTAATAATAAAGTTCAAAGGTGAAAGTGATAATGTTTTATAGATCTTACCAGTTTCCAGAACTCCAACCTTCTTGTTAATGGCATTACTGCAGCAATAAAGCTAGGTCACTGCATTGAAAGTGCATTCCAAAAATGATTAATTCCATTCGCTACTGGCGAAATCACTTTTTGATGTTTAATATGTCAATTTCATTAACCACCACATAGTAATTGCAGATTAAGTCAAACACTACTCCCCGGTTCTTAGATTAAACAACATACTTTCATATACTTATTAGTAATATATCACCCTAAAAAGGAAGAGCGACTACACTTACTGCTAAATAAATGGTTTACTGGTGGTAGAAGGATTAGTGGAGGAGGGAAAAGAGAAAGGCATCTGTTTGTGCATCCAGTGTAACACCTACGCGCAAGCAACCGCTGCCTGAGCCAGGTCATCACTGCTGCCAATTGTTCACATTACAGCGGCTGGTGCAGCTTGGGCAAGCCTTGCTGTCAGGCCCTGCCGATGTACGCTTCGTCTTCTCCAAAGTCACACAGTGCTTGACTGTAAACTTGGGTAACCTTGTTTAACCTTGTTCAACCTCACCAGCAAGAAGAAGTGTGACTCCTGTACAGTTGGCTGGAAGCCATGGAAATGTATCATCTAGCTGTAACACTAAGAAAAGCATCGTGAAAACAGGAGAACAGGGCTGAGGTGCCTAGTCAAGACTTGACAGGGTTGTGCGGGCCATACTGCCCATCATCTTACTTGAAGCATTTGCTGTGCAATGCAACACTGCCTTTCTAGTTCACTTGTCTGCTACTTGGAGAAGCAGTATTGTTAAATAAAACGGTAGTACAAAGATATATGATTTCATAGCTAAGCCTTGTTTAAATTCAAACATCTCTCTGCCTTTATGAAAGATAGCATAAGACTCTCAATTTTCATTAAGGACTATGGTGTTACTGTGCTAAGACTGAAAGAAAAAGGACCTGCAAGAAAAGCAGCTACAGCTGCACCATGGCCTGGAGGCAGCAATGCCACCCAGCAGCCAGCCTACTGCTCACCCGAGGGAGGCACAAAGGTGGTGATGTAAATATATATATTTTTTTTAGTTTTGAGACATAAATCAAAGGTGAAAATCTAAGCTCTAGCAAACGAATTGGAAAGTAAAATGTTCTGCCTTGAACTTGTGTCCTACACTTCTTTGAGAAGCTCCTTATTTTAAAGAGCAGCACCTGGAAATTCAACAAACTTGCTCTTTCATATCCCTCCCTTTACCACATAGATGCTTTTATTCTGAAATAAAAACTCCTTTTTCCAACTTAACATTACCTGCCTCAAAATCTGGTTTGCACTTAGAATATTAGATTGCCTTAGTCTAGATCAGAAGAATATGAATTCAGTAGACATTATTGCCCAATATGTCTGCTTTTTGTTCGTTTTGTTCTACCCCCTCTCTTTCTCACATTGTAGTGCTGCTCTCAGGACTGCAGACCAAGTACCAGGCACAGAATAGTTACAGAAACCCAAAAGCTTTCCTCACATAAAAAGCTGTCAAAAAAATCAGGCACTGTGCCACCCCTTAGACACAAACCCTGAGTGCTAATTTCATTAGATTCCTTTGAAAATCTCAGCTAAACACTTAATCAGAGTGCACGGGAGCAGAAGGTTTTGTGGGTTTGTTAGATGTACATGCTGCACCATGTTTTGTGAATGCATGTGTGCAGGGAAATACAGCACTGAAAATGAAAACACTCTAGCAGAATTGCATCAATACTGATTTTAACAAACATTTTGGCAACAACCACTTCAGTAGTGTCCTTGGATGAAAACTCTGTACAGATAATTAGTTTGTATGCATCAATAATTAGACCATTGTGCCAGTTTTTGAGAGTTTTTTTGCCAAATGGAAAGTGTTTCAACAACACTGTTTAGACAAATTGAAAACTGTTAGTGCAATAAATGACTTTCACTAGATTCTAACCATGGATTATCATGCTAATTTTTTTTTTCATATCTCAGACTTTAATTTGTGCACAGACCAGCAGTATTAACCCTAAATGGAGGATTTAAGGATTTTGTTATTATTTACTTGGCTGCATTTGCAGCCCCGTTGAAGTGTGCAAAGAGGACAGGATCTGGTCTGTAACACCCTCAGCGTACAAAGACCGCCCAGCTGGAGCCCCTCCTCTCCACCCATGCTCAGCTACACACATGCCACAGGAATGCCCAAGCCAGCCCAAAGCCATAGGGCACTGAATAAAAGCACACTGCACATATTTCTGTCCAGTAAAACAAATGCCAAATATTCTAAATTTTCAGCTTCTGTCTGAAGAAGGTTTTATGTGCTGCACCTCTATCCTTCAGGCAGCAGCCTATAGAATGTGTCTAGCATTTAACAGGAGAGGAAAGAATGTTATCACCAAAAAAATAGTTTGGTTTTTTTCCCTCAAAAATACAGTATTTTTACCTTATATTTAACTTATCTGCCTTTTATTTTGCATTAGCATTTTCACCCTCACAACTGTGCAGAAAGCTTGTAAATATGACAAGGGGATCCCAAAGGCACAGGATGCAATGGAAAACTGATGAGCTGAGAACAGACAACAAGAAAGGTACTTACCTAACCATAAAACCTAAATTTTCTTCCACCCATAAACCAACAGCAGGAAGCTTTTCATTCGCTTGGGTGAGAGCACTGGGGGACGGAAGGCTTATTAGCCTTTCATACCATCACTGTGAGATCAGCACAGCAGACATATATGCTGTGCAGGCGCAGAAGTTGAAGCAGTTGTGTACAGTCCACTTTGCCTGCAGGATTGTTTAGAAAAGCCCTATCTACGTTAACTGTGGAATAGCGATCATATAAGCAAATGTGATTATAGAAAGCAGAGCTCTACACAAAAGAGCAAGCATGAGGAAATACAAGGCAGATCTGAGCAGGTTCCTGCTCAAAAGATTGGTTTAGCATTGAATGCCATCAAAAACGGTCTTATGACTAGAACTCTTTTTTCCCTCAGTTGAATAACTTTGGTGCAAAGAAGTGATACTTTTTCATAACTGTCATTTTATAAAAAGTTCCCTAGATTCAAAAATACCTGACCTTCTAGTCATTCATTCTGTGCAAGTGTTTTTAGAAATGCATAACTTTTTTCTTCTAGTTTATTCACCTGTTTTGACTAAGTGACTAAAATTATTATACAATAGCACATGGTTTGAACAATTTATTTTCCTGATAGAAATAAAATCCTGAATGAACCTTTAGGTTATCCACAAGTCAAATCAGATCTGAGAAATCTGTTCTGCACTCACAGGCCAAGCCTCCGTTCAGTGACAGAAATCAGGATTCTGCTGCTATCAGTGCATTCAAATCAATGCAAACTTCCAGAGGTGAACAAAGGATCTGGATTAAGGGGGTTTCATTTCTTCATTTTAATTAAATCACTTGGGATAGTTTAATAATATTTTTAACACAAACACAAATTACCATTATAAACCCAGAAATGTTCACAACAAATCATTAATCCACAAACTAGCTGGCAAGAACATCACTTTACACTGTTCATAGATCAGTACAGATTTACACCTGCGCTTCACAGGGACAAGTATCTGCCTGAAGTGCCAGCACCGCTGAAATATATATATTTATATATAGATATGTTCCTAAATCATTCCTCCCTTCCTGAATGGAGGACAAAATATATTCTAATTAAAGTCACACTGTTGGATTGAAGTAATATACACTAAATGCCCAGCCATGGGTTTATTAAAAAGGAAACGCGAAAGCAACCTCACTCACCAGCACCAGCTAATACATTCCCATTCACAGCAAAGCATTCTCACCGCTAGCCACCTTCCCCAGCCTGGTTATGCCTGGTCCAGTTTTCAGGGCAATGATGTTTCAATATGGCAGCACTTAATTTTAGAACCTTCAATTTGCAATCTTAACTTCCTTCTAAAGTAATATTTTCTCTGGAATACATTATTTTGTCCAAATAAAAATATAGTTAAAAGAGTATCCCAATATATTTACTACATTTATTTACTTCATTTCAAAGTTAGTAATCTTTTGTTTTTTAACAGAAGAAATGAGACAGAATTATTAAATGGTGTGCCCAGAACTCCAGGCAATCTGCATACAAGCAGAATTTAGCACACAGGTTGCCTATCTGTCCGCCTTCACCCACCAGCTTGACAGTGCTCCTCCCTGGCCTGAGTGAAGGGCAATTCAGGTCCCTCAAGAAAACCCTGGGAACCCACCTCTCACATGTCTTACACAAAAGCTCAAAGGACAAATCTTTTCTGTAAAAGAAGCTTATGACTCTATTTTCATGTTTCCTTTCCAAGAACCAGATTTTTTGGGGGTCAAAACAACGGCTGGTGTTGAATGAAAAACATTTCAATGAGAGAAACAGCAAGTGTAAATTTGATCCAAACAGGTGCATATTGGTTTTCCACTTGCTCACCAACCCTAAAAAGTTCACTTATTTGCATTCTGTGTAAAGCATCATACTTGCAACATGATTCTGTAACTGTAAATAACCTCTGCCTCACACTTCAGCTCAGTGATGTAAGACAAATATGCCACCATCTGGGTAAGTTCCTGCACTCTTTGATTCAATTTATCCCAGGTTTATGGATTTTTCCCTACCAGTGTCAAAAAATATGGGAATCTCTCTTTAGAATAATTACTCTTTAGAGAAACTTATTTGGAACATACACCTTTTAGAATATTTCAAATGAATGGATGATTCCAGATGAGTCCCCGGCAGTGAGGAGTTCTATTTCACACCCTCTTTATGATTTTAGCACTCTGAGGAGCTGCAAACACTGTCCAAAACATGCCCAGGTGCTTGTCGATCTTCAGCAATTACACACAACTCAATACTCAAGCCTCTCAAGTGTTTGCCAGAATCTTTGGCTTCTGATTTTCAAGATGGCTCCAATAAATTAAACAAAAAACTTAATTTCCCATTCTCTTTAGATAGATAATAACCTGAAAGCTAAACAAATCATTGAAAACAGCCATGTAAGTGTTTTACTATTTGCAACTAGGAATTGCTTTCTTTGGCAGAATCTTAAATGAAACATTTCCTACATGAAGTATTTTAGAAGAATTTTATAAAATATCTTGCCTGAATAATGCACATGGCATCTTAAATACATACATATTAAACATTTACAAGGATTTGGATCATTTACACCCCAGATCAAAATGATAAATGCTTAAAAAAAGCCTCACAAAAACCCCACAGATGGTTACACCGGCCAGTTGGCATGCAGGGCTGCTAGCAGAACAGAAGCTATGGCAGACCGAGCTGTTTTAACTCTGCTGCTAAAGTGTCTGATAAAAGAAAAACACTCTGATGTGTTTTCATACAGCTTCCATGCCTAGAAAGAGGATCCAAATAGGTCTCTCTCAGGGTTTATTTTGCCTTATTAAGACTTATTTCAGAGATTGAGAGATTTGTCATAACAATTTCTGCTTTGAACTTCAAAAATGGGAGCATCCAAAACTTGTTTCCTAATCTAATTTCTAATAGAAATTGTGCATCAGAGCCATTAAATTTAATATTAAAGAATCTGAGCATGCATCCCCTAGTTCTTTCCATTGCATAGCCAAATAATAAGTTAAAGAGTGCCTAAGCATACATGCTATTAGCTGTTTGACCACTGAAATCCAGAGTCACAGGGTTGACTGCAAAATAAGTTAATTAAATGAATGCAAATATTATATGAAAAGTCATGAACTTCTACTGCCCCAGAAGTTCAACAGATCCTCTTACAACAGCAGATGGAAGGTATTAGAAATAAGCCTGTAAGCAGTGATATAATACAGGCTGATTTCCAGTGCCTCATTTCATATAGATTCTCTCACATCAAATAAAGCAACTTTCCATTATTGCTTTCAGTGAAGGCACTCACGTGGTCTATCTCCCACCTCACAAAATACAATGCATTTAAAACAAAAAAAAAGGAAAAGAAAGAAATTTCTTGTGAGATCTCTAGCCCCTTACAAAGCAGCTAAAATTGGCCCACAGGTTCAAAGGTAGGAGTTGAAAACGAAAAGGAAGCAAAACAGGTACAGAGAAAGACCCTTGATAAACCAGGGTTAAAATACTTATTTCAAAATACAAGTCTTTTCAAATCTATCACACACCTATGGAAATAAACCTGCTTGTTTATATAAGTTTTATAAACTGTGTTGGACAGGTCTTCAAAAGAAAGTTGGGATGAGAGCACTCCATGTGTGGCCTGGTTGTCTGGCAGTCTTTCCCATTTCTCTTTTATTTTCAAGGTTTTCATTTTGCTCCATGGCACGGATGGGAACAGCCATTTCAGTTGATCCTGGAACACCATCTGTCTTAGCAGATTTCAGTACAAGTGTTCGCCTCCTGCAGTTACTGAGATAACCTTGAAACGTGAACAAAGTGATCTGAGTACCATTGACAGCTGCCTATATTTTTTGGACCTTGAATAATAATTCTGGGAAATGTGACCTGCTGTATTCTTATGAGCATACAAGATTTAGACAGTGATACTTTAAATATCAAAATTATTAAATATGCCCCCATACATGAAAACATGAACAAAAATTATATGAGAAAGATCTGGAAAAAAGGGAAAGACTATTCCATTCTTCCTCTAATCAAAACGTAAAGCCTGCAAAGGTTAGCAAGGCATTTGAGCACCACCTGAAATAGAAGCTTAATTTAAGATTCTCATAGGACACAAAGAAAAGGAGTCTGCAAGAACGTATAAGAATATTTGCATTTCTGTACCATGGAGTTACATCGAGAGAGTCCAGGGTGAATGCATGGCTTTACTATTTTAATCTTCCACTAAATGAAGCATATGATAGTGGACGAGATTTGGGGCAGAGGCTGGAAGAGTGCCCCTTCTCCCCTCCATCAACCTTTTTCTTACAGGTTTTCACTCCTATTAGACATGAGATACAGAGTTAGAATTTGTAGCACTGGAAGAACCGGTATCTGCAGGGCTTAATTTTCACATAGCTAAGGCACTACTACTGTCTGTTCCAAATGGGCTCAGAGTCTTACCCCAACAAATCTTGCGAACAAATCTGTTACTGTTCAACAGAGTATTTCAAGTTGTTTAACCAGAACACTATTAAAAGTCTCCTTTTCTGAGAATAACACAATGGAAATGTTTAACCATCAGACTTCAGATTTGCTACTGACACTAAAGGCCTTGGAAAACTATGGATAGGATTGCAGTTCTCCTTTTGTCTCATTTTTCCCTCGTTTGCCTAATACTCCATGATTAAAGTTTTACTCATTTTCTTGTTTTTCCTCACAAAACTGCAAACCTTTGCCAAGAACAAAGAGTGCCTCAAAAGGTAAGCCAAAAATACAAAAAACATTTTAAATCTCCAAAACAGTTATTATTTACATTATAAAGCAATCTAAATAAATTATACAATAGCACATAATGAACCTTAAATGTCTGTAAATGATGGGATTTCATGTTCAGTTTTTCAACATAATTTTCAGTTCTTGTAAATGTTGAATTTCAATCCCCAACCAAAGTAATTGGAAGAACGATTCCTACCCTCCAATAAGAATTTCTCTCTTCTACGTAATTCATCATTTCATATGAATGATGACAAACACTGTTTTATCTGATCTTGCCTGTAGTATATTTTCAAAAAGGTATTGCTTTTGTACTACCCTGGTTTATTCCAAATATCGGCACAGTAAACATGGTGAAGAATTATTAACAAATAATTAAAAATTAAACAAAATCAACTCAGATTATTAAATTCTATAGGTGACTGCTCACCTTGTTCAGACTGTTCCTTTCCACAGAAAAGGGAATTTAGTCGGGCAAAATTTATGTATTACTGCAGAAAATTACATAAGGATGAAGACATAAAGGGCCATACATGTCTTTGAACAACTGGTAACAGTTGCTGGCACTTTTTCCCCTCATGATTTGCCTTTCCTTCATGAAGGCTCCCCATCACATAATTCAATATCACCACACAGAACTAAAAATATTCATCTAAAAAGGAATGGACTGGGGAATTCACAACACAGATAGGAACTGTAAAATATCATCTGAGCCATCACAAACCTGACTGGCACACACAAGTATACCGTATGTAGTTTGGGTCATGCAGACCCCACAAAAATATCCTACAGCACAGAATCCCAGATGATGTTCCTGAGCATCCACCACTTCATACCAACCGGAAGGCTGTACATAATTCTGAGTCAGTGCTATTTTTCCTACTTACATCTTATCATAGTTTTCATTTCCCTATTCCACAATCTTTTTTTCAGCTACATTTAGAGGAATTTTTCACCTTTTCTACTCCTTTTTTCATACTGTCTGCCAAGGGTATGGTGAGAAGATTAGCGCAGTACATTTTAAACAAGGGAGAAATTAATTAGTCAATCCCTAACAAACTACTCATTTACTTCTGCTTTTTTAATGGGCAGAACATCAGTGATATGAAAGAGTTTCTTCTCCCTCTTCAGCAATAACTGTACTAGTGCAACCATAGACAAGCTCAGAATGAAAGTACAGCCCCAAAACCTTGAATAACTAACTGCAGCCATAACAGAGTGAAGACTAAATTCAAGCCACTTTATTTCCAAGAGCAATAAAAAAATTAGCATTTCCCTCTCCAGTTACCATATGAAATAAAGCTATGTGAATCACAACCAACTGTAATTCACTTCCTGTGATGTGATTCCCAAAGCCACCGACACATCAAAGCATACTTCGTTGTTCACTAATATGTTCACTATTGTTTTTACTGCAAAGAAATGGTGGAGAGAAGGTTCTTCACTCACTGAACCCAATTACTTAAGCAGCAGGAAAGCAATGAAAAAAAAAATCTACTCAAGTTGAAACCATAAATGGCATTAAAATGTTATTAACCCATTTAGAGAAATGTAGACCAGCTGAACATGAAATCTGTATGATGCAAGCCCCAAGTGAATACAGTAAACCAGGCAAAATTGCACAGAATAGCTAACATTTCAGAATTTCTTGTTCCAGGAAACGAAGGGTAAGCAAGCTTTCTCCTATGTGTTTAGAATGGATGATAGCGTTTACTAAATTTGTGAAGAGTGACATCTCAAACAGGAGATCAAACCAGGATTTTAAGACAAAGCTGCAGAAGCTATATTAACACTGGAATAAATAACCAGTGCCTGGAAAAGGAAGCTATAGGGCTGGTGGCAAGAGCAGCTCTAGAATAGGAGTTGGCTGAAGGATCTGAAAAGCCTTTTGTAGAGCTCTTCTGCTTTTGACGTTATGCTGTCTGCTCTTCTCAAATGTTAATTCTGTATCGTCTCTGATCATTTGATTCCTTCTCAGCTTCCTTCAACAATTTTCAGCCATTCCCTCCAACTCCAGACCTTTTACTGAGCTCTCCCTCGATATTGCTGGTTTCCATTTCCACTACCTTCTCTGAACTAGTTTTTCTGCTATTTCACTTTCTTGCTTTGCCCACCCCACCCACCATCTGTTCCACGCCAGTCCCCTTTCAGCTTCTATCTCCATTTGTCAGCTGTTCTCCGTTAGTTCCCTTGGCTGTTTTCATTCTTCTTTCAACTCCCACAAGCTTTCTGAATTTCCCCTTACCTGCTCTGTTATCCTGTTTTATTCCTGTTTTATCCTCTTTATTACACCTACTTCTTCCTGCAGCAGTTCACTCTATCACAGCAAGAGCATTCCCTTTGGATTCTGCACACATAATATTGTAATTAGACAATTATTTCTCCTTCCTGTCTCCAATCTTCTTTTTACCTCTCCCTATTGCTTAGTACTTTTCTCTTTTAACTCTTTGCTACATTTATTTTGTTGAGACAAATAGATGTGATCAGAGAACAAATCATACAAGATGACAAAAAAGCAAATGAACTGAAAGAAGTGCTGGAGGAAGATGAAAAAAACCCTTTGTTTGAATAAAAAAGGTAGTGTTTTGTGTATTTTTTCATAGCATCAGTGAAAGAGAGGTCTGGAACAGATGGCAAAAGACTATGTAATACAAACTTTCCATTAAGGACTGAAGAATATAGATGTAATCTATGACAGATCAAACCTGTTCTTAACAAGCAACAAAGGATATTCTATAACCTCTGTAGTTAGCCTGCTATAGTGCTTTCCTGCTCTTACTCTTTCCTAAAAATGTAGAATGTAATGTATTTGCCTGAATCCATAATGACCTTGGCTCCATAAATACTACACACAGTCCCACAGCTGGTTTAAAAAAAAAAAAAAAAAAATCTTTTAATCAATATAATTTCTCAAAGCAATCTTATTAAGTTTTTGAAAACACATTTTTAATCCATTGAGGATAAACTACCTCAGATTACTTTACATCCATGCAGGATAAGAATATGCATACAGGCAATGGAGTAATATACTACCACCTGCCCCATCATGAATGTTTGTTGGCTTGTACTACTCCCATTGAGAGATAAATTGTCACTGCTCATTTTTTTCAGCACAGCATGGAACTGCTGGCTCCTCACATGGTAACCTTTATTCCTTACAGCTTTGGGTTAACATTGTAATGGCTGTGGAGTGACATAAAACTGGGTAAAAATCATCCCTCACATTAGACATTGGCATTCTGGCACCAGTTGTCTAATCCAGCAGCTGCTTTAGAGCACTCTCATGATTTGGTATTTGGTTTCGTTAGCAGCAGTACCAGCAGTCTGCGTTCTACTTCTTCCTGCCTGACCTAGGCATGAAGCAACGAGCAACTGAAGAGATGCATCATCCTGCCTTCTCCTCTCGTCTGACTAAATAAACCTACTTCACTTAATCTTTCTTCACAGGTCATGATTTCCATTTTGCTCTCCTTTGAAATTTGTCAGCATGTTTGACATCACCATGTCAGACATCATCAGCATGATGTCCAAATCTGAGCAATATTTCTGCCTCATTAGCTCCAAATAGCACAGATTAATTACCTCCTGTTACTTACATACAAAACTCTTGCTAACATATCCTGAAGTGAGATGTGGCTTCATGAAATAAGCAGCCTCAGTCTCTTGACAAACTGGCATACAGTCAGCCTGCAATCCACTCCATTTCAGGGCCTCTTCTGTTGTGGGCCGTAAAGCCCATGGATGCCACAGTGTACTTGTGCTGAGCTGTTTTGCTTCCTTAATACATTCTACTGCCTCTGTCTTTAATAGGGGGCCATGTCTCCAGATCCTTCAAGATTTATTTGAATTGTGATCATTTTACAAGAGCTCTCTCCCAAATCCACCCTTGAAGTCTCCTCTCCATTCCCAAATCATTAACAACCACATCTGTTAGAACAGGGCCCTGAACAAACCCAGGACAAACCATTCCAAGATCCACTTGAAAAGTCCTGTCTGACATCAGACTTTGCTTGTTTGGATAAATTTATCCTAGGTTTTAATCTGGGGGTTTTTTGCCTTCCCGAGATCCATTTTTCCCTCACTGAGGTTCTTACTGAATTTTTTTAATTTCCTAATTATAAAAAATTATGATTAATTTCTTATATATGTATGGAAATTCTGTGTGTCATTTCATAGTCTTTGTAGTCCTAAATCACTTTTAAACTTTTGTATTTCTGATTTCATCCCTGAATCAGGAAAACAGGTCTTCAGTTTCAGGAAAATTTTTTATTTTAATCCAAATTAAAATTCTTTCAAGGCAGCTATTAGACCTAAACTTCTTTTCCATGCTGATGGCCAAATATACCAGAATCTTTGTGCAGGGCCACAAACAATTCAGAGTTTGACAAACAACTTCATACACCAGTGAATGAACTCCAATAAGTGAGAAATTGTCCTAAATAAAGGAATTGATACTTAAATCATTAGAAGTGATCTGTTTAGTACACAGTTTTTTCAGTAACTTAGATACAAATCGACAAGCTTGTGTTGCATTAAAAGGGATAAAGTAATTTGGCAGATGCCCAGTTTGTCTTTTTAAGTCCGGTCATGTTCAATGTACTGAACCATCACGATTACAGATGCACAAATAACACGATACACCTTCAGTCTAGTTGCGTTCCATGAACTACCACGGCCACACTTAAAGAGTCTGGTTGCGTTCAGTGAGAACTATCATGGCTAGATTTAATGAATAGTGTACTTTATTAAAGCAACAGATACATAGGTTCTTTTGGATTACCGGTGATAAATTCACCGTCTGCAAAGCAGGTGCAAATACCAAAAGTATAAGTAATGTATTACAAGATATAAAGCGATTCTATAGAGGTTTCTAAGTTTCCTGGGGAGGCACTTAGTATAACTAAGTGTTCGAATCTTACCTAAAGGTGTCCCAATGAGGGGGCTGAGAGGCTCAGCCCGTCTACTGATCCCAGAAGTCAGAGTGGTATGTGATGGTATCTTCCCTAACATTCTCTCTCTCTCTCTCTCTTTTACTTTTCAGGTGGAGCTTGAGTGACTCGAGTCATACATACCTTTGTTATGATTGGTGTAAAACTTTCTCGCTTCGCTTTTAAAGGTATAAACTAGGAAAATTCAAAGCGCAAGCTCAGTGAGAGGTGGTTGCACCTTGGAGGCAGGTAGCTTTTGGGATGGAGGTGTGTTTTGGTATTATAACAATATTATAATGAGCAAAGTTCACCAAAGTACAGCATTTTGTCAAAAACATGACAGACTGTTGGCCCAGGGTAGCAAACATGCAGCTTATCGGTTCCATGGTACCTTCAAATTCCCATATTATCGCAGAGCCTGGCCGCGGTGTCTCCACACCGCTCCACCCTCCGGGCAGCTCCTCTTAGAGCCAGCACACCAAGTTCCCCTGGCGTTGCCGACATCTAAGGTTGCAGGCCTAGGGAACTTCCGTGGAATGGATTCCTTGCACGTCAGCCGCACTCCACCCTGGAAGCTTCTTCGATGCTGTACCTTTCCTAAAAATGTGAATATAAGTTTAATTTCTAAGTCACCTCCAGCAATTATTCCACAGCTTGGCCAGATGCAGACTGAAGCACAGACAAAGCAAAAGAATGAACCACCAAGCATTTGGATTATAATCAAATAAGTTCAGGAAAAAAACATTTTTCTTCTCACCATCAATTTTCTTTCCGTTTCCAAAAATTTTTACTAAGAAAAAGCCAGAAATATTTCCTTTGGGAGATACTCATTACAGTGTAAAGGTCAACATATAACATCTACACCATTAAACACACCTCCAGAAATGTTTGCATTGACTTTGGATTTGTGTAAATTTCATGGCATAAATAACCTTCTTACAAGTTTATAATAGCCTCCAAAAAGATGAGTTTCACCAGAAATGCATTCTCATTTCAGATCAAGAGCTAAACTCCATGCTGATGTTTTACTGAGGAAAAATTCCTTTTTGTCTTATAGACAGCAGCATTTAGAGTAATGATGAATTGTCATGTTGCACACAACTCATACCTGGGAGTGTGATTAAATGAATCTATGAAAGAATGAGTGAGTGGATAAAATCAACTTATTTACAGATCTCACATTGACTCACATTATATCATGTCCTTTACTTTTGCATTAGTTTTGTAAACTTCATAACAAACTTGTGCAGCTTGTAAATAACAATTCAGAAAACTCTTCTGAAAAAGACTTCTAAAAACCGCTTACAACTTCGGGTACTCAACCTGAAGCATTTGCAGTAACTAATTTCCAGATGCGAGCCTAAGAAATGGAAATTTCATCTTCTGATCTCATCTCAATATTTTCCTCTATAAATCAGAAAAAAAAAATTAATAGAGTAGCCAGTTCAACCAAAACATTTCTTTTCATTTCAATTCATTAAGGAGCCCACAAATGTATTTTTATTCTTTACTATTCCCCTAGAGCTTCATATTCTTTCACTAGTAATAAGGAATGTTTTAGATGAAATTATCCAAAACTAACTTCAGAGAAAATAAGCTAGATCTATGTATACAAACGGGCTGTCAAAGGTAGAACAGAGCCTAACTGAAGTAACACAGTTCTAATTTGCTTTGAAAAGTCCAAAGATTGTTTAGGGAGCAAAAGATAATTTGCAGGGTGCCAGTATAGTATAAGAACCAAAACCTGCATTTTTTTATAATAAGCCTATGCCATATTTGGGTGTTTTTCTCCATCTGGTAGAGCTGTCTGGCATGGGCATATTTGGGAAAGCTGGTATGAGGACAGTAAAAGGGCTCTAACCTTTGAAATGCTTTGGTTTTATTCTGCCATGTATTTCAAGTTTCATCATCATCATTACTGATGATCCAATGCTATTACTACAAAAAACCCAGTATTGCCTCCTGTGTTCACCTTAAATTGTGACATTAATTATCAGTAACAGTTACAAAGACTGGCTGATGCACTTTTCATCAATACTGTCAGAACTTGTTGCAGAGTTTTGATCTACATAACTGGGAGATATTACAACAGAGGAGGAGGAAGCAATCACACTAGTTACGTGCCCTGTAAGTGCAGTGCTGTGCAAGTCTGATGTCTGAAAGCCACCCTGTGTCTCTACACACAAAGCAGAGACATGCAATTCAGCTATATACCAAGTTAAACTAACAGAAACAACCAACAGACAACACCTATCCACTCCAAATGCAAGCTAACTCAACTACATGTTAAGCCCTATCAAAACACGTTTCTGTCAGTATTCCTTGTAATTCTTCCTGCACGAGGTATTATGGAGCTCACACTAGCTATCTCATCAAGTTCTGGCAGCAGATGTCTAAGAGTCAGCCTCTCTCTCACTCTCTTTTTTCCCCCCAATTTTCTGCTAAAAAAAAAAGAAAAAACAAAAAAAAAATTTTCATCTCTACAACAAACTGAGCAGAAGCTTTGCGTCAGAGCCAGAAGAGTGGTCGCAACCTCCCTCTGGCATAATTAATATGTTTCATTGTCCCTGTGTGAATTCTGGACTTTAGCCTATTTCACAAGATCTTGATGAAGCCTCTTCATGCTGTATTTCTAAGCAGGTTGTCTTTCCTTTTTCTCAAATTTTCCCAGCTATCACCTAAAATCATAAGGATAAGAAACTGAAACTTGAGTTTTGACTAGGAAAAGATTTCATACTGATCCTGGAAAAGATTTTTAATTTGTAGAACCTGAGAAAATATTCCATAGTATGGTTTTATCACATGTATATTTATCTGCTTGCTTTAAAATTAAAAAATAACATAGGCTTAGATAAGTAAATCTGTGCAAAATTTGAGTCTGTTCAGTACCAGCCCAGAAGGAAGGACAGTAGGAGAAGACATACCGGCTACACAGAATCTCCAGCAGAACTCCAACAAGGGTAATAATACTAGAGTCAATTAAGAAAATATCTATTTTTGATTGATCAAATAGTAATAACTATCATATTATCAATTACAAAAATTATTATTTCTGACCAAATGTGCATTCATCAAAATGTGAATAATAAAGGCAAATAAAAAAATTGCAACTTTATCAATGATTTGTTTGAAGATTTAGTATGGTTATTACTTTAGCTTTTTAATAGATACCCTATTTTATGGAATATAATAGTCTGATTAATATGAATATAATTACTTAGAATATTTTAATAATTATCTTGAAAAGGACATATTTGGGAATATCTTTTTAAACTTGGTGACAAAAATGTATTTGGCCTTTTCAGCATTCTTCATAACTTCCTTTTCAAGGACTGTCTATATTCTTCATTTCTATTTGAGAATATAATACATTTCAAGCTCTTCAACTTTCTGAAACAACAACTCTACAGAAAAATAATCAATGCAAAGTTCACAGATACTTGTGATGTTTCTAGTGTTCAGCTGTGAAAATGGCAGAGTTTTGTTGCCAGGAAAAGAAAATACAATGAATAGACAAAATATTCTTGCATATACTTCAAACAGAGATTAGCACAGATTCAGTAATATAAAGGAAGTAGCAATGAAAGATTTAATTCATCAGATGAAGTAAAAATAGCTGTGTTGAGACTTAAAAAAGAAGTGCTAAAAAAAGTGCTGACTAGTTTTGACATACAAACTTAATTACACTCAGAGATTTTTTTTTATATATCTAAATGTGGATACACTGGTCTATTTTTAAAGATCAATTCTCTTTCAAAATCAGGAAGATTCTGACATCCTCCTGACAGCCCCAGAGCTATCTGTTACTCCCAAAACCATGCTACTTTGTCGTCTTTCTCAAGGTATATAAAGAACCCAACTGAAGATCATACAAGTTTTCCCTTACTTTAACATCTACCCCAAATGGATACAACTACCTTTGATCCACATCGGAGACAACATGGCCAGGCTGCTTTAATGCTTTTCTTTTTCAACATAAGCTTGATATCAGGTATTTTCCTGAATACTGATATCTAGAAGTGACAAATACATTTATTATGAATAAAATGCATAAGCTTACATAAGCAACATGCAATGATGCCTTTTGATATTCCTTTTCATGTCTGTCTTATTTTGTCCAATATACTGTTCATGACATTCCTTCTTCAAACAAAAATGACAATCTATGGAATTATTCAATTAAGCTCCTGAGACTATCTTCACCACTAGCATTTCTTATTACAATGACAGCTCTTTTAAGACATCTTTTCATTGCGAGACTTCATGTCTTAGATACATACAGTCAGTGGCAATGGAAAACATCAAAACAGGATGAGAAGCACAAATGTAGCTTTTTAAGACTGCAACTGTCTACAAAAATGGTTTGTACACATAAACACCTTGAAAGAAGTTCCAAAGTCAATATAAAAGATTTCCTTTAAAAAAAAAAAATCACACTGTATTGAAAAGGTTCCAGGAAAGTCTTCTGAAGAGTACTAACAATTCATGGTCCCGGACCAACTTCTACATCTCTTGAAAATAGTCTCCTAAGCTCTACCCATGAACTCACTCTACTATAAGGAAGAGAGGAATTGAAGAACAGACAAAGCATATCTGCCATGCTACTGTCCTGGACTACTCACAGTGGTTGGAGTAGACTGCAGACTGTAAACTGTGTGACCGATCAATGAACCCCTGCAATTGGAGAAGGCTCAAAGATGACAGGTAAGGACAATGTGCTCACAAAGCTCAAGACGATCTAGGATGTGACCACAGCTATCATGAAGGAATCTAAACAAAAGAACCCCAACCCCTTGTACACTAATTGGTATTTTTGCTGGAAATCTTGAAAAAGCTGCCAGGGTGAATTCCAGTAAATTAATTTCTGTGTTCACTTCTATTAATTCTGGGGCAAGAGAGAGTTAGAAACATTAATAATGTTTTAAAGTGTTTGTGTAGATACTACTCAAGTTGTGCATTTCTCTTTATAAAAGCTTAAATTCCCAAGGTAGCTTGAATGAGCATGTGAAGTGCATGTTGAATAAAAAAAAAATTCACAATCAGATCAGTACTAATGACTGTAACAACTAATGTTGCCAGTGCAATTTCTCACACCCAATTTTCACTCAATGCGCATTAAAAAGTTGCTGTCACCTCTGAGCAACAGTGTAATGAATCATTATCAGGATTTATAACAAATTTCACAATTTGGCAATCAAAAGACATTTGAATATTCTACTGAGCATTTCAGAGACTGCAAAAACATTTTATCCTTCTTGGGAAAACATTTTAGTGGTAGTGGACAGGGCACTGATGACATTACAGAGTGCAGCATGCGTGCTAAGGAAAGCATGCTTCAAAAAAAAACCAAAAAAACCACGGGTGCCTCTGACACTTTTCAATTAAAATTCAACAACAGCACTGAAAATTTAGAATAAGCACCACCTGCAAGTACAACTCAGCATGAATTTATAGCTCAAAGTGTCCAAAACGTATTTGGAAATATTCAATGAATATGAAAAGATTGGTTCTTTAATATTTGATCTGCTTGCTTGCCTGAAATGGTGGGAGGGGAGCAGGGGGATAAAGGAGAGCTTTTAAAGTTTATTCTTTGTCCATAAAGCCCAGGAAAGCCAGAAGCCAGCAACACTGACAGGCAGGGCAGCTTAGCCAGTTTGTTGCACCTCTGTGCATCCCTGATGATTATAAGGTCTCTACAGCCAGCATCTACCAGTGAGCCCTGTTCCATTGCAGTACCCATCTCTAACCCAAATTCAGGAAAGCAGAGGAATGATCTCACTCCCACTGCCCTAGCTGCTGAGTCATAACAGCACAAAAACAATGAAGTTCAAAAGCTGATCCAGGAAATCAAAGAGCAATCCGCAGGGACAATAAAATTCAGTGTCACGAAGGCTCTCCCCCAGGCTCTCATTTTTCTTTCCACTGATACTGAGGAATACATTTTTAACTCATCTTGTTTCCTACAACAGCATGTCACAACAATAAATGATTCATTTAACTGTACGTAGTCTCCCAGATGAAAACCCCAAATATAGTTTTAATTTCTGTATATCTCCCTCTTCCATGTATAAAATGTTATTAACAGTATTTTGGTACTTTATCACTGTTTATTTTACCAGTGATAAGCTTGCCAGTAAAGGGACCCTTCTACCGTACATATGTACCAAATCTCATAGCAAGGTCCAATCCTGGATATGTTTATACAGCAACACATGCAATTCTTATGATCAGTAGAATAATCCCATTAATATCCCAAGTGAACTGTGAAGTGAACAAATCCAGACCAGAAAATGAAGCTGGCTACTGTAGATATTCCCCAGAAAGCAGCTTGTCTTTATTTTTTTCAATCGACTTCAATGAACAACTTCCAGGATATTGACACTTCATTGCAATTTTTCACTTTTCCATGAATGTTTTTTAATTTTCTCTCTGTCATCACTGAAATCAGCTTACTTACATCAAATTTAATTCATTGCAAAGCGTGCTTTTGTCAAGAATTTGATTCCCTGTACACACCACTCCATCTTGCCCCACCATGACATGAAGCACAGTCTCTTCACCAGCACATATCAGAATTACCAGGGCCTGCCTCCCAGCCTATTCAGTGTTTGGACAGACACCCCACGAGAGCCAAGAAATGGAGACAAGCACAGCCATATTAATATTTTTCAGTACCTGGCCTCCATGTTTTATGTGTACTCTGAACTTCTGAGCAATTTCACCATTTCAGATTCCTGTTCCTTCAGAAGAGACAGCAGGAGTCTCAGTGGCTCAGGATCTTATGCCAAAGTCTTCACACAGACAAAACCGGAAAAAGGAAAATTCTCTGCTTTTGGCAGAGAGACTATGGCTATGCTCGCTAGAATACGCTCCAAACTTTGAGAAAGGAAAGACAAACTGCGAGGACAGCAGCAGCTTCCCCGTTGCTGTGCTGGTGCTCTGAACAAACAGCACCCAAGCCTGTTGGTTGCAGCATGTTAAAGAGGCTGTCTCGTGATTTCATGTGGGCCTGGCAGTGCCCACTGCTCAGGAAAACAGCACTTGAAAGATTCCGGTAATAAATTAATTTCATTAGCTCACTACTACTCACTAGTGCAGAACACTTCACTCTCTTTCCTTGCAGGAGGAACTTTCTTCTCTCTTCACCAAGATAGCAAGATGATGATGAATTTGCAGTCAAATATTTTAGAAGTGGAAGATAAACAAATATTTACAAGCAATTTGCTCTTGAAGAGGAACATCAATAGAACTATTCAGGAATTGTTTCGCTGTGTTGGAACAGAGATTAATTTTTCTGCCTGCAACCCCAGCCACTGTAGCTTTCACCATGACAAAAATCATTACACAAGAAATTTTTGGGAGGTTTCCAAAGTCCATTCATTCCCCAGCCTTCATAGCTACTTAATCCCTTCAAGAAATGCATGCCTTTAGCTGCAGGAGACATCTGAACTAAGAACTACATCACACCTTTAGTCTAGACAATTAATTAAACTGCCAAAAGTAATGCACAAACAGCAGGAAACTTTTTTCTATTCTTTAATAAAAAAAATACATTAATGTATTGAGAAATATTCAGTAAACTACAGCTACAACCAAGAGGAATATATTTAGAAGAAATGAGGTTTTGCATTAAAAAAAATTATATGCCTTACACAGCCTGCTGAGGATGTACAGCACACAAATTATATCAGTTTCAGCCTCCCCTTCTTCAAAAACAAGCCAGATGCCAACACTGAGAATAATTCCCTCTGTTAAACATGTGCACTTCTCTTCCTTTGAAGACTATGGGTTTTGGTGGAAGCATCACGCATGTACTGGAGCAGAAAATTTGGCTCTCAGCTTTATGTTTTCATCCTGGTTTTGTAGATTCAGTCAGATGCTAAGCATCTTCTGAATATCTTTTGCAAATATGCTGTTAAAAATGCAAGGATTTACCAGTTGCATATCAGGGACTTCAAAGCTTCTTTAAGTTTAATCCCATATAAATGAAGTCATTAAGTTGCAATGTTGGACACCAGTGTTAGATACACAGCAAGGAACAGAGGGGGCAATTAACACAACTAGGAGAAAGGAGGCCCTGGAAGAGGGAGAGAAGAAAGCAAAAGGTAAGATGCTCTAGTCATTATGGGTGCCTCTCTAGACTGAGTTTTTGTATTAGGGTTTAATAAAGCCATAGTTTAGATTAACTACATACACAGTATAGATCCATCATATACTACATAACCATATAAATACACACATGCATACATGCCATGCATACGGTATAGTATGAGTTATGGTACTCTCTAACAATATTCATAGTCAATGGATGACCCATGCAGGGCAGAACATCTCCATATCTCCATTGCTCCAATAGCAGACAGGGCTCCCCCTCACCAATCATCTCTGCTGCACTGCCTCTCCGCAAATGCAAACGTACCAGTCACAGTGCCTGGCGCAGGGAGATGCTACATCACGTGAAGTCAGATATAAGTGTCTTGCCTTGGTCTGCCGGTTCAGGCAAGCTGATATGCAACTTACACTTCCAGCCAAATTCTTGATTTAATGCAAGTAATTCTGTGTTGCTTTATAAACAATAGCTGTCAGTAGCACAGCTGTAGAAAATTAAATTGATCCCATCTCTTAGTGAGCAGTACATATGATTTATGTTGTAATATAAAGATTAAGTCCCTTTCTTATTTAATCAGAATTTGTCTTGTAAAGTGATTGATAAACTTGTCAATTTACTGCTGTTGATTACACACTTGAAGGACTGGTTGGATAAATTTAAGGTAATGCAATTAATTAAATTTTGAAGAATTTGCACTCATTCAGCCTAAAGTCATACCAGAGACTTTTAGCAAAGGGTTGGTCTTTTTCTGCCCCAACAGCAGGTAGAAGGGAAGTATAGGGGTTTTTCACTCTTTGAAATCAAAAGTGAAAGAACAAACACCTCCTACTTCAGAGCACTTCAGAATATAATAGAGCCCCTTCTAAGTGAAATACTTCTCTGGCATTCCTAGCAAGTCCCTACCTTATAGAAATGATTCATTAAGTTTAAGTGGCATGTTTTCTTATTTTGAGCATTCATTTCAAAACTTTAAAAATGCCTTGTCAGATCAGCCCTAGACACTACCTATTAAAATGTTAAGTTACACTTGATGAAATATAATTATAGTACTTTTGACATCTTTAGGTAGCACACACATGTTTAAGTCATATTTTCCTGAATTTATTTTTCTTTAATATAAGAATAAGTTTAAGTTTTAAAGCTTTAAAGAAACAATAACATGTCAAGCCAAAATTTAATTTGAAAATTGCCTACACAAAACCATACTTAAATCTATTTTTGATGATCTCAGCCTAACTAAATACACTTTGGAATGGCCTCTCACCCCAAGACTGGCGACATTGCTTCAAAACAAAGCAGAAAATATCACTAGTCTGTCTGGCAACTGCTTATGCAAACTGTCCAGCCATGGCGATATCCAATGCATTCCATTAATAACATACATTTGAGGCATATCATTCTGGGAAAATATTATTTGTTTGATAGATAAATAACCTACTGACCACTTGTTAGTTCTAGAACCTGAACTATTCATTATAAGTTTAAAGTATGGAACAAAGCTGCCAGTCTGTCCATCAGTATAAGTCACAAAAATACAAGCTCTTCTTGAAAATGTCAAATTTATAGCTGTATAAGTGGACTTTCCAATAACACTCTAATAGGATATAGTCAAAGTTTACTGAAAGAACAGTCATTGTTATTTCTTTTCATATCTATATGCTGTCTCGGGAAAGACTAGTAGTCACTGCATCACAACAACAAAGATTACTGAAACTAAATAAAATATTGTGTCTAAATGTACATGTGTTCACAAATATCCTGTCACAAAAACTAACACATTAAAGCTACATTAATCTTAATACGCACATGCACAATCTAGTATTAATGCCTTATTCCAGCACATTCATTAATGCACGTCTTATAATTGCTTCCATCCTTTTACAGATGGAACAACCAATGCAAAAAAAGGTTGAGTGCCTCCTTTCTTGTCTGATGTAGCTTGGTGGCCATTTCCAAAGGGGAGCACAAACCAGAACTTTTCCATTAAGAAGTACTCTGAGGTACCAAGGTATACCCACTGTCATTCTGAAGGACTGAAAACAACTCAAAGAGAGGTGGGAAACTTGTTGAGCTATCTTCAAGATTCACACAGCTCAGGTGGTTTCCCTTGTACCCCTCAGCTGGCGTCACTCACTCTAGCCTGGATTCACTTCACGACATGACTAATTCCTTAAGTTTAGCTCTCAAACATGACAGCAATTTCAGTATCAGTAACAAAACACTTCATGACTCAGTAGTAACAAACCAATTCCTCTCTTATATCAATGGCCAACTACCACTTCACAACTTCCCTGCAAGATTAAACAGTCCTATTTCCTACGGAAAATAAAAGCTAATTCATCATCCCTTTCTACATATGAAATCCTGCTTTCCCCACTCTGCTCTCTGCAATTTTGCCTTCTTCCAGTTGAACCTTCGGGGTTTTTCTCCTCATTAATTACAAGAGATACATACGGGCTCATCTGTTCTTTGCTAAAATGAGGCTGTCCTTTACAACGGAGCTCCCTGGAGCCACCCAGGAAGTGGATTAGGTCTGTAATTTGCAGGAATTTCAGCATATCTTTCTTTTATTGCATGGGTTCCCAGCTACATATTGCAGTTAATGCCCCATGTAAATCTATTCCTTGAGATTTCAGCTTGGCAGACTTATAACAACACATAATCTTGTGCTATATCGAGAGGGGAGTGAAGCAAACTGGCATTTTATGCTGGAAAACCAATTACAACTTTCTGTATTGGATTCTGTCACCTTCTGCTGAGAAACAAAACATTTCTTCCAAAAAGAACTTCCAAATCTTGATCACAGCAGCTACTGTACTGTCACACTAAATTAAAAATTACACTTCTATTTACATTATAACATAGTTGTATTGGTATTTAATTGCCCTAAAGCATGTTTGTTGCATTTTCTACACTTTTTTGGATAACTGTATTTAATTAGAAAGAGTATTTTGATTATTTTGTTGCTGAAAGTACAAAAGTGCATAGACCTAGAGCAAAATAAATTACAAAAGCAGAACTTCTACCTTCAAATAAATTAGAGGGGATGAAAGAAATGGGTAGGTAGGTATCACTGTAACTCATGAATTATTCGACCTCAAATTTCCCATCCATGTGCACTAAGCTGTGAGCCCTGCAGTAAACAGAAGTGCTGAAAGCTGCTGCTGTTGGTGCTTGCTGAAATACTTGATGGACAATATAACTAACTCCACCTGCAGCTCCCCTGGGAAGATCAAGAGTGAACAGAGATTTCTGCACAAACAGCACCTAAAGTCTCTTCTCTCCACTTGATTATGTCAAGAGAAATTTGACCAAGTTATATAGGTATATGTCATTACTCCACTCCACCTTCACTCCCACACATACGTTACATTTCTGCTCTCAGCATCCTGTCCGTGTGGGTTTCCAATAACCATTCCCAATATCAAAGATTTTGCACTTTGAACAAGCAAATGAAAAAAAACTACCAACAAAGAGCCCAGAAACTTAGACCATGCTTCAACACAGGGTGCAGGAGGATAGCGGTGCCAGTAGCCAGCAAGAATGTAAAATCAAAATGCAGAACTGAAAAATGTGAATTAGGATTGAAGACTGGGAATGCAAAGGGTGAGTTTGTAGAAATGGAGGTCCTGGGGTGGAAGAAACTAAGGATCTTGAGGCAGTAAATGAAAGGTTTGACAGGAGGTTTAGTGCTAGCGAGAACTAGAAGAGAAGGGGATCTGGGGTCCTGGAAAAGAGAATCTGTTAGGGGGCAGTGAACAGGTTAACTCTGCTGTTTGGAACTGAAGATGATGTGCCTGAGGTTCAGGAATGGGTTGGAAAGGCCCGAGAACTCCTGAGCAGTCAGTAAGGGGAGCATGAGCAGATCACGTGCAAAATACTAGATGGTATTTGAGGCAGCAGGAATAAACAGATTCAGCACCCTCACTACCAAGCACTCCCCGACCCTATCCTTCCCCTCTATGGAAAACCCATTCCATTATGTTTTTTCTCTTATTTAGATGTTAAAAATAGAATGACAAGCAGGCAAAAAATCCATGGCCTTTACAGTCATGGAGTCTCTGACATAAGAATGTGTAAGTAACTGTTGTGGTTTAGCCCCTGTCAGCAACCAAGCACCACATAGCCACTCGCTCACCCTCCCCCACAGGGGGATGGAAGGGCAAAAGCAAGAAAGCTCGTGGGTTGAGATAAGAACAGTTTAATAACTGAAATAAAATAATAATAATAATAAAAA
>VYZW01010832.1:25205-35503 GCA_013401315.1 Balaeniceps rex | reverse complement strand
TATGGTATGGAATAGCCCTTTGGTCAGTTTGGGTCAGCTGTCCTGGCTGTGCCCCCTCCCAGCTTCTTGCACACCTGGCAGAGCATGGGAAGCTGAAAAAGTCCTTGACTAGGGTAAGCACTATCTAGCAACAGCTAAAGCATCAGTGTGTTATCAGCATTATTTTCATCCTAAATCCAAAACACAGAACTGTGCCAGCTGCTAGGAAGAAAACTAACTCTATTCCAGCCAAAACCAGGACAGTAACCCACGGGTTAGACTCCAGTCCAGCTTCCTTACGGTACTTTAACGCAGGCAAAGCAGGTGAACTAGTAAACACTGCAGTGCTAATCATGAAACAGCAGTTGCCACAGCTCTTGTAAAGCTGCTATTCCCACTGTCAATGCTCAACAAATTAATCCCGTAAATGTACAGGGAATTTGGGAACCTCTTAGTAAGTATTAATCTACAAAGACTGCATTATGACTTCCAGTCTAGGTGAACAAATATACACCTGTTTTGTTATGCTTTTTATTTCAGCTCCCAACACAGGATATTTTTGTTCAACTTGGCCTGGATTTCCAGCATATAATATGAGCCTTGGTAGTCTCATCAGCATCCCTGTGCATTTGGGGCCTACATAAAATGTCTAAGTTCTTTACTAAGGTCTTTCAGGTGCTGAACACCCATCCTATCTTCCACAGATTTTCTTCAGTGAGCACTTAGCTAAGAGTAGCAATATAGGTCACTCCTCACTTGAGCCCAGAAGGTGTTTTCTTTATTTCCACAAAATTGAGACCTACAAAGGCCAGCTGCGGACTTTATTTCAATATACTTTTCTCAAGTGCTCTGAACTGTGTGACTACAAGCACCAAAATCTCTCCAAAGTTTGTGTTCGATTTACGCAACATGTAATTGTAACTGAAAAATCATCTTTGCTCTCAGAATGCTTACTGGACTCTTTTTGGCCATAAAGGGTGTTTTAGGATCTGTGCTTTTAACAGTGTTGTCACACAGATGGGAAAATGTTTATAAAGACTCTACTTGAGGATGGTGACTGTTAGCACAAAACCTACCGCTCAAGTTGCAAACACTGCTGCAGAAATCTGTGACAACCAGAAAAAGCAAAAGAGAGGAAACTCCTAGAAAAATATAGGAATCCAGAAGTAGCACTAGCATTTAACTCAGTTTCCATGGACATCTTTTTGCACCTGTAAATCTAAGAACACTATTCCAGATTTCTGGAGATTGCCAGCCCAGCCAGGTTATAGCCAGAAACAAAATTACTCCCTATTACATTCAGACTCAAGAGGCCAGGTAATAAAGAGGTGACACATCACCACTATTCTCCCCTGTTAACTTCTGTTTAATTGCTTCCTGAATTAATTTCTGAACATAAATTTAAAACTTCCATATATGGTGTCTTTTTATTATCAATACAGAAAACGCACACCAAGACAGACAATTTGAAATGAACTCCACTTAAGCAGATTCCTCATTAAAACATCAGTGGGAGACCTTTTTTTTCCCCAAAAAAATCATAGATTCTTTCCATTCCTGTTAAAAGCATAACACGGAGGCTAGAAAGAGCGAGGGTTTGATTATTGCTGTAGATCTCCTGCTTCATTTAATACAAATGAATGGAAAAGGAGACTATGATGAACTCTGTGTTAAGTACATTGATAATCTTTACGAATTTAGGGAGTGAAGGAATAATCCTTGGCAAATAAATGGGACAAGAGTAGCTTTTCTCAAGATGGAACGGATGTTTTATAGACTTAGCAGACATAATGTGTTCAGGTAAGACAATATCTCCTTTTCATTGCATGATTGAAACTGTCTTCAGCTGAGCTACTTTTGATTTACACTGAAGTATAACAGGAACATCTGGTGGTCTTAGCTGATGTTCCACTGTGTAGGCTGCTTATTGCTAACAGTGGGTAAATATTAATCATCTCTCACAGACCTCAGTCAAATGGCTTACCATGAAACAACAGCTTGCAAGTTTTTCTTCATATTCCCCTCCTCAGATACATCCCCTCCAACTTCTGCCTCTCCAGGTGTTTCTAGCATTATGTAGAAGGAATGAGGCACAGGACAAACGTTCTCTATGAAACCTATAGCTGTGGCTATTTAAACAAAGATTTGCAAAAGTTCATCTGTGACACAAAATTTTCAGAGTTCTACTTCTCAGATTACAAGAAGATATTATCGCAAATTTACTCAGAGCTCTCCCTCCCAACTGACCAGAAGACATATAAAAAAAATGTATTAAACAATCCTCCCTATGTTACCTACACCAGATAAGTCTGGCATCAGTTTACACTGAGGGATTACCCTTCTCTTCTGAAGGAACTGTGCTGTGCATGGTTGGCCTTGATTTGTTACTATGGTGGGTACCCTGAGCAGTCACACAATTTAAAAGCCAAATTCACAAGGTTTGGGACTCCAGAGCGAGTGCCTGTCTCCCACAGTGAAGGTGTGCTGCAGAGGCACATGTTCTGCCACTGCTGTAAGCTATGGCTCACATTTGTCCCCCCTCTTTCTAAATTGACATAGAACACTTTGTACAAAAACTGAAGAACATTTTTCTCTTTTCTCCCCCCGCCCCAGTTCCTGTCAGCATTTCAAATAAATCAAATTAATCAATCATGATAGCTGCATTAGAGTCACTGATGAATACAAAAAAAGTATTTAAAATTTTCCAGAGATGTTTGGCATGTTGTTATGAATAGGAAGATTTTATTTTAAAATCAATGGTTGCTAATACATAGATGATAATGTGAAATGTGAAGATTAGGTAAAGTTTCAAAGCCAAGCTCAAAATAAAGAGGATTTATATTATCTGGGGACCCTGATCTCATAGCTATTATTGGCAAATGCAAAATTTTCCTTGGTATCTATTTGGTAAACCAAAAAGGCCAAGGCAGCTGAGAGTCCTAAGCCAAAAGAATTGTCTGGAAAAGAAAAACTGAACTACTGTTGTACAATTCACTCTATATGTCTCAAAAAAATAAAAATGCCCAAATCACAAGCCACTTCGGTTCATGGAAGAGATGGATATTTATGGACTTTGTCCTGTATATAACTAAGACAATTAGAGATTTGCATAATCTTTAACAGCAACCTGTTTTGGTTCTC
This sequence comes from Balaeniceps rex, assembly GCA_013401315.1. Lineage (NCBI taxonomy): Eukaryota > Metazoa > Chordata > Aves > Pelecaniformes > Balaenicipitidae > Balaeniceps > Balaeniceps rex. The sequence goes on along the minus strand of VYZW01010832.1, from coordinate 32,383 downwards.
TATTTGCCTTTGATTTTGCCAGTCTAGATGACCAGGTATTGTCCCCCTATGCTGAATCCTAAAGTGTTTCTGGACAATAACCTGAGCCCAAAGGGTCAGAAAAGCAAAAGTAATTTCTAAGGTTGTTTACAAAAAGATGGACCACAGAAAAATGCAGCAAATGTTGCTGTCCTTCTTATGGTTTGACCAGACAAAGCACAGCCTTGCCCACCTTCGATTGGCTGTGAAAGATTTGATGTTAACCTGAGGGCAGGTATGACAGAAGGCGAGAATGGTGACTTACTAGTGACACAAGAAGAAAAGTCTTTGTTTAATTGTAAACAACACTTTTTCCTTCCCAGTCTAAAAATCTATTTGCTTCTAGCTGACAAATACAAGTCCTTGTATGCTTCTGGAACAAAAACCTGAAGCTATTAGCTATTGGGACAAGTATCTTGGATGTTAAATACTCAGTTCAAATTTTTGTAGGTGATTAGAGTGAAAAGTAGGTAGTATATGAACATAAAACAAAGGCAGATGGACTGCTGAGAATAATGATGACTGGAGCTGCTCAATGATGAACTCATGCTAAGTTATAGTCAGGACAACAATTGATTCCTTTTAGGTTCTTCCCTGAAGGCTCTATCTATCAAACACAGCCTCTCCAAGCTACTTGACAAAACTGCTTGTGGCATAAAGATTTTCTTTCGTGTTTAACACTGAGAAACTAATCGATCACTTGACAAATACTAGCAGCTGTTATTCCACCTTCAAGTTTTTAATGAATCAAAAGTTGTCTGTGTTGACCAGTATGACCTTTACCTTGTGTGCATATGACCTGTGCCGAAACAGGTTTTTAAAATGTCAGCACTTATTCCTACTTAAAAACAAAAATGTTAAAATTATTTTGGAAATCACCTGTCTCTAAATGAAACACACACTAATGCCTAAGACATGCAGGCTATTACTATAAAATGACAGCTATATGACAACTACTATAGATTATTCCACCTACTACTGAAGATAAAAAATAATATGTATTGCAGTAGGAACACAATTTAATATTCTATATGCAAACTTCCAAAACGTTATAACTTCTTTCCTGTCAGCACACCTCTGCTTTCCCTTTGCAAGGGAATCTTTATTATAAATAGTTATTTTCCTGTGTTTATCAGAAAAATAAACAATCTCTAAAAACTATTCCCCTAACTAAATTGTAAGAATATTTCCTCTGCATGAAAACAGGCAATGCATCAAGTTCTGAATTACTCCTAAGTACTATTTGTTTCAAGAAATACGACATACTACAATACCTGAAGGTAAGTCAATAGACTGCATCTTAAGGACTGTTTGGCTTGCCTTGGGACCTGGGCAAGTCACTCAGCTCCAGGGCAATTAATGGGAGCACAGGGACATGCTGCTGTTGCTTCACTGCTTCAGGAAACTGAGCTAGGGCGTCTGCATGACCTGCATGTGCCAGGTAGGCAGACCAGCCCATTCAGACCCAAGGGGGATTTCACCATGTGCCTTTCAAATTCTACGTGCAATGCAGCATGCAAGACAATAGGGATGTGCTCTCAATCTCCACGCGCTTCAGAAGGAAACATCAACTGTGCACTCTTCTTTTTGGCATAGTTACTAAGAGGACATTGCTCTTGGTTTGAATCTACACACTCAGATTTCACCTCACCTGAGAAAGAAGCAATTCACATTTTGCAATACCAGTTAAGCCTTACGATTAACGGGAGGAAAAGATGTTTTTACCAGGTTTCAATTTTCCTCTAACTCATTTTTCTCTAGGCAAAGAACAGTTGTTTTGAACAGTGAAATCTGGCAGACAGTTAACCTTTATTTCAGAGAGACAAATTACTTTTTCATCACAGTTTATCAAATCAGCAATTCAGCTCCATAGATCACCACAGTGGGAAAATTTTATCAGGACAGAAAGAGGATTTTACTGAAAACAGATTAGCTCAAAATAAGATATGCCTGCTTCTGCGAGGAACAACACGAGAGTTTTTCAGGGTACTCCAAAACGAAGAATGGGAGCAGGCAAATTAGAGGAGGTAGAATGGCTTGAACTGCCACAAATCTTTTCCTGTAATCTCTTAACATAGGGAAAGAAGCCTTTCTATTGTGGATTAGGTAACATAAACACTGTCTCCACACAGGCTTCTTTCACTGCTTCACCTTCCATAATAGCAAAATCAAAATAGCAAAACAAAATAGCATTGTTTTCTATAATTATCAGGGGAGGACAAAACCATGTGTTAAGCACAAAAAGCTTGAAACAAACGATAAAACTAAACCTTGGCATGCTAAAAAGTGACACACAAGCAAATGCTTCAAAGCCTTAGAATCTGTGGGTACCAGGACACTGAGATTCAGATTTATCATTAGTTCCAATTGCCTATGTGTTCTGCCACAGTGACACTTAATACAAACCAGATCCTCCAGTTGAAAATTAGTTTGGGTAAATCTACGTGGCCTCCTGCTGCATCCTCACCTGTCTTTTCAGTGTTCTCCCACCATGCCTGAAAAGCAAACACAGGCTTGGCCAAGCCTTTTCCAAAGAATATTTGTTTCTCAGGCTCAGAAGTTTCCAACTCTCCTGACACACACTCAATTAAACTACAACAAGCAAAGCCAGCTACAATGAGAAAAATAGAAATATAAACCTACCCAAATAGCAGCAAACTTTCCTCTGGACAAATGACGGACAGTTTTCCTCCCACTTGCATGTCCCTGCCTTTCAATGCACAACCTGCAAGTTTCTCAAGCTTTCAAAAACTACAGCCTGATCTTTTATATACAGCTGCCACAATGTAGCTGGCTCCAGGTTTATGACACAACCTTCACCTCTCCATTCATCTGTCCAAAACTTTATACACCTGCTTACCTTCACACTTAAGCAAACCCATAAAGATGCACTTGAAAAGAGGCATCCATGTTATGCTGTAAGAACTTTGGCCCTGCTTTTCATCACATCTATGGTACATCTTGACAAAAAAAAAGGGTTCATCTACCTGAGTTTATTTTTAAAGATTTTTTTTTTCTAGGTGTTATAGGTAAATTACAATTTTAGTAGTATAATACTGTCCTGGTGGACAACTCAGTATTAATATCTGAGCTCTGTAGCATCGATCATCACTATGGAAAAGCTATATTTACATTTCACTGTATTGTTTCCTCCCCAGGAGGCCTATGAAAAAGATACCACATTATTGTCCTGGGGTACAGAAATAGAGAGTATATAATCACAATGAACTAACTTTTACATCTTTTACTAAAGTAAATTGGAATTCTCATGAATATTAAAGTTCATGGCTGAATATAATTTCCTCCCTGTTAAAAACAAACTCCTGATCTAGAATAATTTGTGCTTTATTACTTCCTGATTTCCAGTGCAGTTACTGCTCTTGAATACCATCCTTAATACACCTTGAGGCTAAAGTGAAGTCAGCTGCTTCCCCTGAGTTCTCAAGACAAACACCATTTGGGGAATGAGAATAAATAGCTCCAAGAATCTTGAATTATTGAAACAAAAGTTACATCCGAAACATTTCTTCCCAGCTTCTGTTTTTCCTCTTCAGAGTTTTCTGGTGGCAGAAAAGACTATTCTGACCCTTACTCCACATAAATACAGGCAAATGCCTTTTCCTTTGCCCAACCCAGCATGCAGCAAGCAGCTGGACCTGCCTCGTGATTACNCTCTGTAGCATCGATCATCACTATGGAAAAGCTATATTTACATTTCACTGTATTGTTTCCTCCCCAGGAGGCCTATGAAAAAGATACCACATTATTGTCCTGGGGTACAGAAATAGAGAGTATATAATCACAATGAACTAACTTTTACATCTTTTACTAAAGTAAATTGGAATTCTCATGAATATTAAAGTTCATGGCTGAATATAATTTCCTCCCTGTTAAAAACAAACTCCTGATGTTGTAGAAATGTAAATTTAAAAAAAAAAAAAATTCTAGAATAATTTGTGCTTTATTACTTCCTGATTTCCAGTGCAGTTACTGCTCTTGAATACCATCCTTAATACACCTTGAGGCTAAAGTGAAGTCAGCTGCTTCCCCTGAGTTCTCAAGACAAACACCATTTGGGGAATGAGAATAAATAGCTCCAAGAATCTTGAATTATTGAAACAAAAGTTACATCCGAAACATTTCTTCCCAGCTTCTGTTTTTCCTCTTCAGAGTTTTCTGGTGGCAGAAAAGACTATTCTGACCCTTACTCCACATAAATACAGGCAAATGCCTTTTCCTTTGCCCAACCCAGCATGCAGCAAGCAGCTGGACCTGCCTCGTGATTACATCCTGGCAGAGCTGGGACAAGCTGGCACCAGCAGAGCTCTCTAGGAAAGGGACTCGCAAAACTGCATTGGATTACGGGGTCCTATGGAATATGCTAAAAGTCAACAGGACTTAAAACAGGTTCAAGACTATGCAGTTGCAAATCCTACTGCAGAATTCAGGACATGTTGCAGCTTGAAAGGAAACATTTAATTTATAAACAACACTACTCTGAGGAAAAGGAGACTGCAAGAAGTTGGTTAAGGATGTCATTGCTATCAACACAGGTGGCAAGAGAGGGAAGCTAGTTATGTCAAGAAAAGTATATTATTCTCTTTTCATGTAATTCTTCACGCTATCAGTTTTCTCTGTGCTGAAAGGGACAATTAGGCCTTGCCTAAAGTAATAGTACTGTAGATAAGCATGAAAACAAAACTGATTATAGGTCAGATGCTGAAGAAGATGATGATGAGAACAGGAACAAAGGAGCAATAACATGCTGTTACCATGAACACCACAGATATTATTTTGCTCATTAATTGCTCATTAATTGCTCATTACATCCCATTAAAGTAGCTGTTGCTTCAAATTATGCCAGTGCTCCTGCAGAAAGAAGCATAAAGCAAAATTGTGATTCACTAGGTGTAACAATGAAAAGTGTTTTAACAATTTAAGTAGTAGTGCTCTGTGTTAGGCTTGGCTGAGTCCTCGGTAGGAGGGCAACTGTCAGAATTCTAAGTAACTTCTCAAACTTTGCTCTCACCAAGCAGAACAGTATAATTCTTTCAAAGGAGAATCAAAAAGCACTTTGCAAATATCAGTGATTTAGGCCTCAGAACACCTTTGGAAATAAAGAAGTAGTATCATCTCTCTGACGAGAAGGCATGTTTTCTGAGTCATAAGTCAGTTTAACATTCCTTTTGCTGCTCATCACAAAGGCACTGTTCTTCAGCTGACAAAAAAAGATTGGTCTCACCTTATCTCTCTGGTTTCCAAGCAAACCTGTGCAATATAACAAAGCCTGTGCGTGAGCACAGCAGTACAGTACACAGCAGCCTAGGTATGCCTGGGGAGGACATGGGGAATTAAGCAGTGAAAATAAGCGACCTGTCTTCCAGTGGACTGAGAAAATAAAGCTGTGAAAGAGAGACAATAAAGCCATGAAAGAGATACAATAAAGCACCAAGAGAAGAAACTAATTGTAAATTATAACCCAGAATCGGTTTATTGCATGATTATATTGTTTTGTTTAATGATTTCCAGTAATACTATCAAATATTTAAGAGAAACTACTCATCTATCCTTGAATCTTGTCCAGTAGCGAAGTGATCCCAGAGCAATCTGATGCATATGCAATCCTGCTTTCCTTTAGAAATAATAAATCAATAAGCAGCTGATCTGGAAAGGTCTCAAAGTGCCTTCATCTATAGTGAGTTTAAGCCTTACTCAAACCAAACCCAAATTTCAAATAACCTCCTATCCTAAGCATCTTTTAAAAAAAAAGTAGAGTAATTAATTGAATTATGTGGGACCACATTCACTGTTGTCACGGGACAGGAATTAGAACCACCTCAGATGACACAGACTAAACCATGCACTGCAGGAAAAGCAAGTCACCAGATGCACAAATGACAATTAAATGTCATAAGTACAGATGAGAAAAAGTTGATGAAATACCCAAGCAGTTCCTAACATGCAAAAATAACAATATGTTTCATTTTATCTGTTTCCTCTTAAGTCCCTCCTTCCTTTCATATGTTCTTTGTAAGCTAAAAAAACAAGGTCTTTTTGTCACATACAGTCTTTGTAACATTCAGTGCAAGACCTGGATATATAAACATATCACATAAGAACAACGATGAATTACCTGTGACAAGCTGAGTCTAGAACCAGGTCTGTCCATCCTGTGTATTACAGCAACATAAGGCTTCCTCTGTAGAGAAAAACTAGAGAGATTAAAAAAAAAGAAAAAAAAGAAATCTATTAATTCAAAAGATAAGACTAATGATATTGGTAAAATACCTTTTATCATCAAAATATGTAGCCTATTGTTAAGATCTAATAATTTTCTGAAGAGGAGCAAGTCAAAACCTTAGCAAATAGGTTGCTAAGGATTACTTTCCAGAACTGCAACAAGGCCAAACATGACCTTATTGTCCTAGGAACAACAGCAACTCCTTTCCCAGCCTTCCACAAAAAAGCAAACTACCAGTTTTCTCTTTGCTCAGGCTTGGGGAGAAACAGTACGTTTATCACTAGCTGGTAGCAATACCAAAGAACAACTCTGCAGGAGTACATCACACTGGTCAGTGCCACTGGGGGCAGAGAGAAATTTCCAGTCCTTCTTTGCTCCCCTTCTCCACCGCAAGCAGGGGAAGGCACACAATGTATGCACTTCAGCATGTATTCCTGGACCTAAGGCCAAATGCAGAGACGTAGAAAGAAGGAACTAAAAAGATGTCTGATTCATAGTACTTAAGACATTGCAGCCCTCTGACTGTTAGAACCTAACATAAAAAGAGAAGCAGCAAAGTGAAACCAAAATATGAAACCAAAATGATTACATTAGTGCAGCCTATTAAAAAAAAAAACTGCATTAAGTGAATTGCACTTTTAAAGTAACCTATTTGCAGACTGCAGTTCATTTAGTAATACACCAGGCAAGTTAAAATTCATCATGCCAATAGGTAACAACCCAAATGAGCAAATGCATTCAACACAGACGAGCACTACATGAAACCAATCACTAGAGTAAACTTCGAGGGGTAAAGCTTGTAATCTTGCGTTTTGTTCCTTATGTGATCACCACAACATATGAAGAACAGTCCATACAGGGAGGATCCAGCTAGTTCCCCAGTAGTGCCCAGAATTAATCCATTAATTAATGAATCCAT
>VYZW01010832.1:0-24838 GCA_013401315.1 Balaeniceps rex | reverse complement strand
TCCTAGGAACAACAGCAACTCCTTTCCCAGCCTTCCACAAAAAAGCAAACTACCAGTTTTCTCTTTGCTCAGGCTTGGGGAGAAACAGTACGTTTATCACTAGCTGGTAGCAATACCAAAGAACAACTCTGCAGGAGTACATCACACTGGTCAGTGCCACTGGGGGCAGAGAGAAATTTCCAGTCCTTCTTTGCTCCCCTTCTCCACCGCAAGCAGGGGAAGGCACACAATGTATGCACTTCAGCATGTATTCCTGGACCTAAGGCCAAATGCAGAGACGTAGAAAGAAGGAACTAAAAAGATGTCTGATTCATAGTACTTAAGACATTGCAGCCCTCTGACTGTTAGAACCTAACATAAAAAGAGAAGCAGCAAAGTGAAACCAAAATATGAAACCAAAATGATTACATTAGTGCAGCCTATTAAAAAAAAAAACTGCATTAAGTGAATTGCACTTTTAAAGTAACCTATTTGCAGACTGCAGTTCATTTAGTAATACACCAGGCAAGTTAAAATTCATCATGCCAATAGGTAACAACCCAAATGAGCAAATGCATTCAACACAGACGAGCACTACATGAAACCAATCACTAGAGTAAACTTCGAGGGGTAAAGCTTGTAATCTTGCGTTTTGTTCCTTATGTGATCACCACAACATATGAAGAACAGTCCATACAGGGAGGATCCAGCTAGTTCCCCAGTAGTGCCCAGAATTAATCCATTAATTAATGAATCCATTAATCAAGCATGGATTTATTAGGAAGGAATGGGGAGCTTTATCACTCCGGTCAAACTCCACAGTCACAGCCTTGCGGGTGCACGGCCTCCCACCCCCTGTGGTCTGTAGGATACCTTTTCCCTGACCACACTCAGCCTCCCAGGTCTCCCGTGGTACAAATTTTATTGCTGTAAGAAAGAAATGCATCATAGTGTTCACATGATCTTTAAGAGGTTGCTTTTTGGTTTCTAAGCATACCTTCCCTCATTTCCCCCAGTCTGTGGCAGATCTGCTGAGGGGCAACTGCTTCCTAACGCAGCCTGTTAACAGCCACAGCTCTTCAGTTTGAGTGGGAAAGGTCTGGCCAAGCCTGGAAGCCCAAATCCTTCAGTCAGTCCTGGCAAAAAAGTGGCTCCTTAGCCATGACTGTTTGCAAATCACCTTCGATAGCACCCCCATTCAAACTGTAGCTTCAATTACTTTTTTTAATGTAGAAAATACACTTTCAAGTAGCATATCAATTAATTATAAACAGTAATTGTACCACGTATATCATCATATTGTCTTACACTTTTCCTATTAAATCTAACGGAATTCTGAGATGAACTGTACAGCACAGGGTTAGGGTCACATTCTGATCTGAATTTAGGTCATTGTCTTTTACAAGTGGCACTTACAATGGATTCATTTATAATCTTACACATATCTTAAACTCTCAGCATTTTTTGTTTTAAATAATAAACCTTACAGCAAATGAATTGAAATTTTGCTGCAAGAGGTGGATGTATTTGTACAATACATTACACGAGACACACCAGCTCAGAGAGGCAGGTGGCCCTCTCTCAACCTGGAATTATATATAGCATCCATTACTGACATGGAGAAAAGTACAAATGAATCACCAATCACCAGAAAAATTTATAGCAGGAAAACACCTGCCTTCCCACCTGTTTCTTTGCATTCCTTTGTGCAATTAAAATGTGAGCTTTGTTTTAAATAGCTATATGTTAAAATCCATAGACTAGAAGTCAGGGCTTGTTAAATAGGATAGGTAGCAAATAACTGAAAACAGCAGCAGCCTCTTGAATCAGTTCCAAGATGTCTTTTTCTTAGCCAAATCCAAAGTTACTTTAAAACCTGAGGTTCCTTCCAATCTGAGTTATTCTGTGATTTGTGTGGTTACTCAAAATGCAGGACAGAACTCCGGGTGACCTTGACCCGCATTGCTGAAGAAGAATCACTGTATTTTTTTTCCTACAGTCATAACATTCTATTGTCATTTGGGAAAAGTACAAAAAATATGCACAGTCGGTGTAGAATTGTTTTAAAAAAGAAGGGGAAATTGTGCAATTTTAGAATATTATCTTCAGCACATCAGTGCTCTGTTTCTGGGGCAAGGAAGCCAAAAGTCAAGAAAAATGTGAATAAACTCTTAAAACATTAAGATCTTAAAGTCTACATATAAAATGCATTCAGCTATTTTAAAATAAGTGATTTGAAATTACAGATTTTTTTTTCCTTCATCAACCTGTAATTTCAGCCCATAGGACATTGCTGTTGCTAAAAGCACTCAGGAGTTTGGGCAGGGTAATTATAATAAGCAACTTTTCTTCTTCAAGAATGAAAAATGACTGGTAAATTTGCCACCTACTTCATATGCAACAAAAGGAGAACATACAGGCATAGCAGAGTCACTACTTTTGCTTTCTAGTTAATCTCACAACTCTCTTGACTTTAGCCCTTATTTAAATCATTACCTCTCTAACTATAAAAACGTCGTCTGTATTTTATATAACAGGGTACTTGAATATGGGGAAGTAGGCATAGGTTCTTCTTTAAAATATGGCTACAGCAAAAGGAATCTCCACATAATTTTCTATAAAACTTCAGGTAGACACTACAAAATAGTTTAGGAATGATAGATTTGTGAAGTAGCAGAAAATGGCAACAATATTGCATGCATTAAATAAAATCTTTCTCAACATCGATGGCCACTATCATGAACTTCAAAACTGAATATTTGGCATATGTAATTTGAAATAAGAGATGAGCTCTTCCAGCTCTTTCCAGAGATGTTTTTTCAGTTATCAGATTCAGTATCTTCCATATGCAGGAAACAGGGAAGGAAAAGTTTTAAAGAAAAAAACACCCAGTAAGTGCTGCAATTGGGCAAATAACACCCTGCATCTTAGTTTCTCTTACTGTAAACTAGAGGTAACAGTTACTAACCTTTATTAAATTGCTATATAAAGTTTGCTACTAACTAGGGATCATTTCACACAGTGCAGACATGAAACTATCTCCAGGGTAAAACAGAGCAGCTGTTTAATGAAGCACAGCCATACAACATAACAAAATTTTATTCCAGGAGCAAAACCAGAAAAAAAGTAATTTTCAATTTCCTTCTTTTTAAAAACAGTGTAAGTAGACAAGATGGTACTGGAGGTTTGATCAAGACATTGCCCTTAATAGTTGCATTATTGCAGAAAACCCTACGCTTTCTATAGGGTTTTCTCTTTTAACCTTTTGTTTTTACATGGAACTTCCCCATACACTTGCAAGGAGCAAGACTTTCCCATACACTTGCACTGTGCTAAGACACAGTTTGTTGACAATTCTAAAAGAGAAATCCCACCAAATAAGTGACTTCTGGTACAATTTAGCTATTCCTGCTCTTGTGAACACGGCCTGCTTAATTTTTTAAAAACTCACAGCAAAACAGCGCACCATATTAGTTTCAAATTCACTACCAACATGAAGAACAACTTTAAATAAAAGACAACTATGAAAGTTCCCAAACAAAATCCTATAAAACAATGCAGTTAACAGTATTATTTTAATCACAATATGTTGATAAAATCTTTAAAGATCTCCCTGAAAGACCTCTTCCCTGAAAAGCCTTCTGTTGAGGACATTTATCTCAGAGCTGATTTTATACAAAGACAGCTAGTCTCAGATAAGTTATTCATCCTTTAATATTGCCACATTTGTGTAAACTGAAACAAGTATTTAAAGTAGAACAGGAAATCTCCAGTGCCCCCAACCCTTCCATTTAATGTTACAATAATACAGAGCAGATGGCCATCTTTGTATACTCTCCCTAAAAGATGAATTATAACACTTTGAAGAAATACTTTGAAAAAGACACTTTTCTTCACATATGAAATGAGTATTCACATGTGATTGACTTTGTTCAAGTTGTATATCATAAATCCATGCAGAATTTGGATTCTAACAATTTTGAATAGCTACTAATAATTTTTAATATTACTGCAATACCCCTGGCCATAACAAGCCTCCAATAGGCATATATGTATATATAAAGGTCATACAAGACCTTTACTTAAGCATAGATGAAACACTGTCTGTAAAATTGTCACTTCGAGATTTTTTTGAAGGATCTAAAGTGCACTTTCATATCAGTCCAGATATGCTCAACACAGTGGTTTCTTTGATGCACTTTAGTGAGGCTTCTTTATTTTGTTTAAACTATTACAGCAATATTTTGGAATCAAGTCCTTGATTTCCACTCATGGCAGCCAGCAACATGAAGAGATGAGGCAACAAAGAAAGGAAATTCAGTATCAGCTATTTTGTGTAAGGATGCAGCTAGGATAGACACTAATCGTGTCTCTCTCCTTTCTCCTCATTTCCCAAACAGTCTTTCTTCAGCAATGAAACAAGTAGTCATTGCCAACTGTTCAGGAGGAACTTACAGCATTTCGCTAATATAGATATTTGATCACATTCTTTACAAAGTTTTGGCATTATCTTCAAAGGCCTTCTTTACAAGGCCAAGTACCAGGTCCTGCACTCGGGTCACAACAACTCCATGCAATGCTACAGGCTTGGGGATGAGTGGCTGGAAAGCTGCTTGGCAGAGAGCGATCTGGGGGTGTTGATCGACAGCTGACTGAATATGAGCCAGCAGTGTGCCCAGGTGGCCAGAAAGGCCAACGGCATCCTGGCTTGTATCAGGAATAGTGTGACCAGCAGGACCAGGGAAGTCATCCTTCCCCTGTACTTGGCACTGGTGAGGCCACACCTCGAGTACTGTGTTCAGGCCCCTCACTACAAGAAGGACATTGAAGCACTGGATCCTGTCCAGAGAAGGGCAATGAAGCTGATGAAGGGTCTGGAGCACAAGTCTTATGAGGAGCAGCTGAGGGAACTGGGGTTGTTTAGCCTGGAGAAAAGGAGGCTGAGGGGAGACCTTATCGCTCTCTACAACTACCTGAAAGGAGGTTGTAGCGAGGTGGGTGTTGGTCTCTTCTCCCAAGTAGCAAGCGATGAGATGAGAGGCAATGGCCTCAAGTTGTGCCAGGGGAGGTTTAGATTAGATATTAGGAAAAACTTCTTCATAGAAAGGGTTATCAGGCACTGGAACAGGCTGCCCAGGGAAGTGGTTGGGTCCCCATCCCTGGAGGTATTTAAAAGACGGGTAGACGAGGTACTTAGTGACATGGTTTAGTAGTGGACAGGTACAGTTGGACTCTATGATCTTAAAGGTCTTTTCCAACCAAATGATTCTGTGATTCTATGAAAAATGCAAGTCATTTTTGTCCAAGGGAAACCTCAGGGTTTCATAATTTCCTTCAAAGGTCCTGCACAAGCAAAGACACTATCAAAAAACTCAGCAGCTAACACAATTTGGCAGTGCTAGGTTAACGGTTGGACTTGATGATCTTAAAGGTCTTTTCCAACCTAAACAATTCTGATTTGTCACGTGTAATACAAATGCAGAACCTAGTTAGGAAAAACAAACAAACCAACCAATCAACCCTTACAGCAAATATTATTCACAGTCCCAAAGATGCTGTAACAAATATTGTAATGGAGATGCATATTTATAAAAATTTAAGGGCAGAGACTACAATAAATTCTCTTTTCGATTATTCTTGTCTACCATATAAATACTTAGGAAAAATTTAGGGAGATCCTCTATAAAGAATCAAATCAGTGGATATATATACAGTTAAATATTGCAATCTTAAGCATTCATAGTTTCAGAAAATAGCATAAACTTTCAGAACATCAGTTAGATTAACTGCATGGCAGGTTTGGTTTTGTTTTTTTAATTTCATTGTTCTCAAATTTTATATTATACAAGCTTTGAGGAATACAAAAAGGAAAATGGGGATGTTCACAGAAGTAGCTCGATTTTAACTTTCCCGGGTACATTTTTCTTCTTTTGTGCATAACCAACACCACTTAAATGCCTTAACCAACACCACTTAAATGCCTTTAAAAGAAGATTGATTAGTATAGGCAAGAAGTACAGCAAATAAGATGCTGGTATTTTCTTTACTTACATTTGCAGTCCTTTAAAGACTCAGCTGCAGATCCAGCAGCTGAAGACTCTGGAAGTCAGGATGCAACCGGAGCCAGTTAGTTACCGTCTGAAGAGCAGTCCCTCATTCTACCGGTACAGTAAGAAGATTTTTACTCTCATCATGCTTAGGAAATGTGGATTTTAGAGAAAACAAGGATGCAAGAACCGGACAGTAAAATTGGAAATGTCCGAAAGGAAGTTTAGAGTCAGATTCCTGCCTGATGTTTGACCTATTGTGGAGAAAAAGGGCATTGGGCTCTGAACTGGATCAAGACTTGGAGCAGACTCAGCCAATTACTCTTTCTCTGGACAGAGAACCTGAGATAGGTTTGCGGCCTCTGCTTTCAGATGCAGAACATCTTTTAAAAAAAAGTCTACCACTTGTGACATGTTTTCAACTTGCATTATTTATCTTCTATTTCACTAAGTTCTAGCCAAATATCAAAACAGCACAAGCTCCCAGGGGCTGTCAGGTCACCACTTCAATTTGCACTTTCACATTGAAACTCAGCGCTCTTCTGATTTTGTCTACAGACTATTTGGCAACTAGGAAAAGCAGATCTTTAAAGAAAGCAATAGCAAAGCAAAATATTTTTTTTCTACACAGATAAGAGTAAACTCCATCCAGAAAATACAAGCATATACACACAACCTAGATATCTAAAGCAAATGCACCAAGAGCAGGAGGTGATGTGGCACCTTACAAGTCAAATGTATCAGTGATTCTGCAGTGCACCGGGCACACTACACAGCTACAATATTTGGGCTTTGTCCCCCCAAGAAGCCCAGGCCAAGAGACCAGAATTTCTGATGCTTCACACTCCACATAATACCACAAAGACTGTGGGGGGAGAGGAAAACAAAAAAAAAGGAGGGGGGTGCTAAAATACAAGTCTCACGCATTTTCTGATCTTGCTTTATTTTGAAGGGAAAAAAAAAAAAAGAAAACAAACAAGTCTAGCAGGCAAATCACATCTGCCATTACAATCTTCAGAGGCAACAAGTTAAAAGTGTTTGTAAACAACACTCCCCTTCCCTTCCACCACAATCGAGCACTGGAACAGCTAGTGCATACAAATGCCTTGCAAACAGTATGATTTCACCCTAACTGAATACATGTTCTGCAGTGCTGCTAAGGAGTTCAGTACTATTGTTTTGAAATAGTTTGTAGTTATTTGATCTCATTTTCTTCAAGAAGATCATCAGGCAAAGTTGTAATTTTGTAATTTATAATTTTGTGCAGGGGAAGGGAAGTGAAAATTAAAGTGAGTTATCAGTTCAAAAATGTTCCCTTGTTTCTAGCCAGTCTTAAATATACAAGATGTAAGGTTGGGATGTAAATGCATCATACCTGATTCCACATATCTAGTTCAATTACTTAAAAGCTTTTCTCTGTAGACACAGGTTTTTTCCCTGACAGGAAGGCATCATGTCTGAATATAAAACCAAAAGAATCATTAAAATAAAGACACATTCCAAAAACAAGGTCACCTTGCATCCCTTACAGCATACTGGATGAAATAGAACTTATTCTTTGAAAGTGCCACTATGTCAGCCACCTAAAAATGCATTTTCATCTAGGTTATTTCACACATTACACACACACACACACTCACGCACATGCTCCTTCATAATATTTTCAAATGAGCTAGCATGGCTGGGCAGGTGAGCCTACATCAGGACATAAACAGCTTCACATAAGAAAAATGTAAAACAGACTGATTTACTAGCCAAAGGTTTCTAGATGGACATGTTCACACTCTTATACTACATATCTTTAAGGACACCGTCCACTTGGAAAATTACACTTCTGTGAGAAAAATGAGGGATGAGTGCAAATGAGTACAAAATTCTGCTGGCTCTGCTGGTTTACAAACCTGTCATTTCTGTGACAGACACAGAAAAGTTTACAGATAAATTTCTTTCTGAATAAACCTGAAGTGTCCAACATTTTTCTCAGACCATACAAGTGCATCCATTTTTTAAAAGAAGTATCAAAAGACTTTATCCATCTGGAACTTCCTTCTCTGCCTAGACAGTGTATTTTTTTTTCCTCCCCTCAAAGAAGCAAAAGTTAGCAAGGGAATTTTCCTTTGAGAACAGAGGATCACTGGTCAAGAAAAACTTGAATGTGAATCCACATAAATCAGTGTCATTCAGCACAGTTCTTTGGCTGGTTAGTTTGTTTCTTAAAGATTTGCATAGCCCCACAATCAGAGAACTATCATTGGAGTTTTATTACAAGCATATTAGAAGTGAGCTCAGTTTTTATTGGCATCACTACTAATACAAAACCTGAGACCTTCTAGGCAATCTTCAGCTGTTATAAACTAGTATAGATCCAGTGGAGTCAACATAATGGTCTTATTCAATATCACCTGAGAATCTGGCCCAAAATGACAACAAAGTAATAGTTCAAAACAGCCATGTATTTCTGAGTCTTTAGAGAGTGTTTTTGAAAATTATGAGCATTTGGAAGTATGCATATATATAAATATATATTAAAAAAATCAAAAACCTTTGCAATGTTTTGTTTATATAAGACTAAGACAAAACAATATTCTAATCCCCAGCTGGTACCTTCACTCATGTACAGCTGATTTTCTGCAATATGCAAGCAAAAAACTACTGCTTGAAAAGAACTAGTTCAACTCAAAACATATTCGGGGAATTCTTTCTTATGAAAATTACTTTGGGATATATGACCAGACCTGAAGGTTCATTTATTCATTGCTAATGAGAGAGGTGGGATTACTCAGACAGGAAGCAGGCCAGCAGGTATTACAGCTCAGATCCTACTGAATATAGATGAATGTTAATAAATTGTCTGAAAGGAAACAAGGGATACAGAGAAGCTTAAAATAAATGATCAGGCAAAGAACACTACAGCAAATGTCCTACGCACTAAAAAGTCCTCCCACCCTACCATCTACCAAAAGATTTGGAAAACATTCGTATGGATTTCCTGCACCCCTGTTCCTTCAGCCCCCCAGGAAAAATTCAGTTAGTTTTTCAAGGTTGCACCTTCTCCAGCCATAGTAAAATTCTGTAAAGTTTTTCAACATTGCTACTTACTTTACTGAGATGTACACTTGTCCTGGTTTCAGCTGGGATAAAGTTAATTTTCTTCCTAGCAGCTGGCATAGTGCTATGGTTTGGATTTAGTATGAGAACAATGCTGATAACACACTGATGTTTTAGTTGTTGCTAAGTAGTGCTTACACCAGTCAAGGACTTTTTCAGCTTCCCATGCTCTGCCAGGTGCACAAGAAGCTGGGAGGGGGCACAGCCAGGACAGCTGACCCAAACTGACCAAAGGGCTATTCCATACCATATGACGTCATGCTCAGTATAGAAACTGTGGGAGTTGGCTGGGGGGCAGCGATTGCTGCTCGGGGACTGGCTGGGCATCAGTCGGCGGGTGGTGAGCAATTGCATTGTGCATCACTTGTTTTGTATATTCTTTTATCATTATTATTATTATTACTTTCTCTCCCTCTGCTGTCCTATTAAACTGCCTTTATCTCAACCCACAGGTTTTACTTTTTTTTTTTCCCCAATTCTCTCCCCCATCCCCCTGGGGGTGGGGAGGGTGAGCTGTGTCGTGCTTAGTTGCCAACTGGGGTTAAACCATGACAACATTAAGTGTATAAAATATTTGCATGCCATGTAAAAAACCTTCTATTGAAATTGCCCAAAAGAATGAAATCCACAGTGAAACAATAGTGTAGCAGGACAATGGTGATTTCCCATACTGATATCAAGTGAAACATATGGGAAAGCCTTAAGCCTAAGATCTCCTAGTCAAATTACAGCAAGATAAGCTACTCCAGGATCAATATAGATGTGCATGTTCTCCTGTGAAATCACTGGTAGTTTAAAATCACTATTACTATGGGGAAGTCGCTCTACTTGCTCTTATTCCTAGTTCTCCAGGCAATTTATTGTCCACATCCTGTAGCATATATTGCCAAGTACCCATATGCCAGAACAGCCATCCATACACCGAAGAGGAAAGAAAATGCCTTCTAGGTCATGTATTCAGTTCATTACAACACCTAAGACTCTATCCTCTAACATCACAAAGTAGTTTGTGTTTCTAAAAAACTAAAATATTGGAAAAGTTACACTAGCAAATAAGATATGCTGAAGTGAAAAAAAATCTGAATTACAGATGACTAATGTAGACACAATGTTTACTAATGGACAATACATTGAAGTTCAGTGGATGACCTTCTCTTATGGCAGCTTTTAGATTCTACTCAATGAGAAAGGTTTGATGGAATTCTGGTAAAGTTTTCACTGCTTACTGGCAAAGGTAAGTGTTTCAAATATCTAGATTTAAATTATAACACTTCAGCAATAAAAAAACACATAAAGGTACAAATGAGAAAGGTAAAAGGATCAAGAAAACAAAAAATAAATAATGTATGACTTTTTAAAAATTCTCAGAATGATACCATTTTGTTCTTGCACATTGTAGTCTCAGATCTGGTAAATAAAATAACCATTTGTCTTCTGCAAGCAAACAATTTAGCTCAAAGTGCTTCCACTGCTTTCAGAGAAAATGTTAGTTCACTGCAGCTATGGATACTTTAGCAAATAGTTTGATAAAACAGGACCTAATCAGGAGATCAAAGCAGCTAGCAAAGAGGTCCATGTATCTATCTGTATAACATGATGTTCAAGGGTTTTACTTCAAACTCTAGTTAGACTTATCTGCTGGACAAAACGTTCCCATCATAAGCAATAATTCAAAGCTGTTCAAACAATGAGTCGTTGGTTTGGACTCTTACATCTCCATTGGGTGTCAAAGCAGAGTTGCTGTACACCTAGAACAGAATTTTTTGTTTTGTTTCTTTCAAAAACAACTCAGTACAAGCACACCAGAACTGCTCTGCAGATGCAACCAACATCCGTAAGTATTGGAGAAATTCCAGAAAAGATGACATTCCACCACTAGGAGAAAATGTTACTAACTCACTCATATATGGAATAGCTTTTACTACTAGCTAATCAAAAAAAAGTGAACAAAGAGTCATTTGAGTAATAAAACTGTACGTGCAGTCCAGAAACAGACAGGAATTGTTGTTACATATGTGTACATACAATGGTGGACTGTTGCCCTCAGAGGATGCACTACAACCAGCCTGTTCCCTGCACTCATGACATAGCTAACGGCTGTAGATTCACACCTATTCACTTACTATCAAAAATTGAATTAGGTATAGGTATAGAATTTGGAACTTTTTTGCCACTCTAAGTAACACAGGACTTACATGCAACAAATCCTAAAGCTTTAACAGGTGAATGCCTTTTCAAGTGCCTGATGTATTTCACTGGATGCTTCAAGCAGTGTCAGGTATCCTAGGCTATATTAGAAGCAAAACCAAGAAGGGCTGACTGAACTCCCTATGGAAGGTACAGCAGCTCCTGACAGACAACTTGCTACCCTCTGCTTCAGTGGTTATTCCTGTGGCCAAATTTTTTATACGTGCCCATACATTCTACTGTATATTTCTTCACTCGAGTATTTTCTTGGACTCTTTCAGACACTCCTCAGATTCTGGCCTTTCTGTGGAGCTTACATAAAGCCAGCGTGGCTATTTTGGTGTTTCTTATAGACATATACAGGCTTCTGAGGTTTTTCTAGTGATTCCTTGATAGCATTTACCAGGCACTGACGAATTAAAGTTAAGCCTGTGCTTAACTTTAAAAAATAAATAAATAAAAAAATTAAAATAATGGAGTTATGGCCTTTCCCATAGTATTCCAGACAAACAGAACTGAGAAATAACAACAGTTCTAAATTTGAAGAGCTCTTAAATCTCTGTTTTTGTTATGAGGGGGTTTTATTTTTGAAGATTGTAGGGAAACACCAAGGTTCACAAGCCCCACCAGGGAATTTAGCCACGTAACTACCACTGAAGCTAAAGATAATTGCCTGTCCTTAATCTTTTTCTTTTTCCCTCCAAACTATCATCCCTAAACTTTAGGCTGAACCCTGCTGCTTCACTCAGCAAAACAGAACAATTGATCTCAAATGACTCGCATCCAAAGCCCTCAACAACCATTCACCACTCAGCTATGTGATAAAGTTCATTTCTCTGTTGCACAAGAGCTACCTGCAGCAGTAGCGGGTTTGGTTTAGCTTCCAGACTTCCACAGTCAAGTATACTCAGCCTGCCTGTAAACAATTTACCAGCAATATGAATAAGTGACAGTGGACAGGCCAAGCCTGCCAGAGGCTACTGGAAAAGGACTGATGAATCACGCTCCCCAGATAAGGAGAGGTGACCAATACGTATAAATGATGCTTTTGACCAATTTATGTGCTGCTGCTTTGCAGGCTACTGATTAGTTCAGGAGAAACTCTTACAGTGGACCTAATAGGGGTGACATACTGCAGGAAGAACAACCTCTTTGCACAGGAGGTAATGTTACTTTCTGTGATTACTACACTGGCTCAGGAGTAAGAAAATGAAGTACAGACAGTGCAGTTCAGATGGCAAGAAAATGTAAGGGAATTCAAATACAGTAAGGCAATTCCAGCTGCTAGCTCCTCTGTAGTTACTAGTGCCCCTATGCTGACTGCACCAACCTTCTGTAGTCTGCAATATGTATCAGCATTGACCCCTACATTTTGCACTGGATAAGCCATTGCCTCTTTTCCAATTATGGAGTAAAACTTCTTTAGTTGCAACAGAAAGATTAAAGATGCTGTTTTCAACAGATGCTGTTGCTAGATGCACCACCTTCAAGTGCCTCTCAGTATCCTACTGAAGAAACACGTGGGGACAGCTGCTAATTCATCTTCCCATTAATTTAAAGGATGAGGAAAATTATCACATAATGGTGTCAGCAAACCATTTATTTCCATAAACTCATCTATTCCTTATGTTAGCCCTGAGAACTCATATTATGTTTATTCATGATGGCTGTTAAAACTGGGGCTTTATTATGTAGCTGTGTCACTGGTACCCTTTATGTACCTTTGCAAGAATCATGTAGGAACTCTCTGATTCTGGGAGAAAAATACAGCAAGTTGACTCCCTGCCTCATTTCACATGAATAGTCATTTACATAGATATAAAGAGGATACAGTCAGAATTGACCACACTCTTAAACCAATCTAAATAAAATAGAATGACATGCTGGGGAAGGGGAGCAATATCATTATGAAGGTGTTTGTAAGAGACACATATATTCCAGCATATTCCCCTACAGCACCTCAGGTTCTAGCTTTCATCAGAATCCTCTGCTTTAGGACTCAGTTTTTCCATTCATATGGCCCGTAAGAATGGGGCATATCACAGATAACACAAGTGAAGAAACCTCACAAGAGAAATGCATCATCATCAAGGAAAAGTCATTATTTGAACTTGGATTCTCGCCTCTATATAAACATAGTTCATTCTCAACAAGCACACATTCGGTTGTGGAAACTGCTCTTTTGTTTCTGCCAAACACTCAAACAAAAGCTCACTGGGGGAAGTTTTAACTAGTGCTCTCCACAAACACACACACATTCTGCAAAGTATCCATCCCCATTTGTTGAACACATAAAATGCATTTTGCACAACAGCTGTAAGTGCTGCAGCCTCATCTGGTATTGCTGTAACCATTTATCTGTTCTCTCATAGGAAGGAGGCAGAGTTCAGTCTCAGAACATTAAGACCGTTAGCATGCAATAAAGGAACCAAAGGGACTCTCAGTTCCTTTGTAATAATAAACTTGTTCAATGACTACATCCTTACTGAGTTCTTTTCCAACTTAAATTGAAATTAAAAATGGGACAGAGCAAGAATGAAACAACACATTAGTGTGGAAAAACAGGCCACATCCCATGAAGAACTGTATGCGATACAACTACTGTGTATCATCAGCAACTACGGCCATGTGACAAGGCAATCAATCCCATATGCCAAACTTAGATAGAGAATAAACTCTTAAAGCATAGCACCTGAATTTTTAAAAGATATGAGAAGAGAAACTCAGCACTGTGTGCTCTGTGTAAAGAAACATTTGTATGTAAGTGAGAAATGTGATCACAACTTGGTCAGAACCAAGTTACATCCTATTGCTTTTTAAGGGCTATCAGCATCTATCAATGAACTAGCTACTGCTACATTGAGTCTGGGATAAAAAGGAAGGCCTGAAAACCCTAGAAAAATTGTGTTCTATTGAATACATTTATAAAAATGTGATTCCATTGACTTCATCAGTGTGAAAATTCATACTTACACGTATCAGTTTGCTTAAGTTCTTTTACACTTAGGGTAGTAAAGAAGCCAATAACTAAGCAGACAAAAAACACAGTCTGCACACTCAAAGCATATATATGGTTCTAGTTCCTGCCAGTCACAATGGCATAAAAGTCCAGAACTTTGGAAAAAATAAAAATCTCCTTATGCCAAATATTCTGGACAGATGTTCCTAGACATTAACCTTACATGAGAACTGTTGCTGTCCTCTTGCTTAAGTCATTGCTAGAATTTAATTTTCAGTCTCACGCAGACAGAAACAGTCCTGGTCTAAATGGAAAGACACCAATCCACCGCTGCAAAGCTGTGACTGTCACAGCCACACACCCCCAACAGAACTCAGGGGATGTCAGCGCTAGGAATGGCAACGAAAATGCAAACTTCTCAACAGTCGCCTATTTACCTAGCTTACAGTTTATAGCTTTTGAGTAACACCTGAACTCTTTATAAAAGATTTAACTAAGCACTCAAAGTATCAATTTGTTTCTTTACCTCTTCTCTCCGGGAAAGAGAAGAAACTTTTCCTAGGTTTTGCATCTATGGGAATAGTAAGCCAAGAAATT
Source organism: Balaeniceps rex (assembly GCA_013401315.1). Classification (NCBI taxonomy): domain Eukaryota; kingdom Metazoa; phylum Chordata; class Aves; order Pelecaniformes; family Balaenicipitidae; genus Balaeniceps; species Balaeniceps rex. The sequence continues at coordinate 9,961 of VYZW01010832.1, read as the reverse complement.
TTGCAGAGAGAGAAGGCAATTTCCACTTCTTTTCTCAGAACAGGATTCCATTTTATACAATAATATACTGTTTTCTCCCTTTTTCTTATCACAGATTTTTATGCTGCCTCTACAAAACCAGAGTAAAAAATATATCCCTTCCAGATAAGTTCAATCTTAGTGTATTACTGTCATGAAAACATTCCTTCTGCAAGTCTTTTAGGAATATGAGTCTCAGTGTGTCAAGATATATTAAATGGTAATATCTGCGAACAATGAAGTGAAGGAATCATATATACTTTTAGCAGATTTTCAGTCATCTCTTCCTCCCACTTTTCCAGCAAAAAGATTTTAGTACCCCTTTTGGCATTTGGTCATGGTGGTGATGAATAGCTTAAACAATTACACCAGAATTAAATGCAATTTTTCTATCTATTCTTAGAGCTGGTCAGGAAGACAGAAGGCTTACCGTTGCCCACTCAATACTTCATGTTATTGTAACAAGGATATAAAAGGACTTAGTCTGGTCAACATTTATCTTAAATACAGAACTGTTTTCTCAACCCTAAAAGATGTAAAAAAAAAAAAAAAAAAAGAAAGAGAAAACAAACAAGGAAACGCTACATACCACTGAGAGTAGTACATACATGAATGCTGGTATCTCCTTTAAGATGTATTTATTCTGTGCTTTGTCTTTGGCTAATTCACTCTCTACTCAGAGTATCTGTATTGAAGTACTTAAAAAGCTGGATACAATTTTGATATTAGAAAGCTTCGTTGAAGAGGACATAATCATACGTAAAGAGTTATAATCCAGGGACGGCATGATACAAAGGACAGATGGAATTTGTTTGACATGACAATTTTCTGTTATTGTTTTGGGATTACAACAAACCTGCAGCTAAACTAATTGTGCCATGATGGTTAAGGTTGTGTCAGCACTTCTCTTGTAAACCTCTTTTCCAGTGGATTTGTTACTAAATAAAAAGTTTTTCAGGGGCTGAAACTTGGCATGAAACACTGCATTTATCTTTAGAGACTTTGAAAAAGAAATTCAGCTTGTCTTAATGGAAGGGAAGAAAAAAAGATTGCTAGTTCAGGATACGTAACTTTCCACTGCTAATCTTACCAGCACTGTGCATATTCTCCATGTTTAAAAAAAAATATGGGGAACAATATTTTGTTGATGTAGCTTCATTTTAGTTTAGAAAACAAAAATCCCATGCAAGCCACCTTTCCTTGTTATGGAGATTTTAAGTTTTACATAGCATATGTAATGATTTTTCCCCGGATATCCAAATATAGTGCCACAAAGCGGCCCTGATTATACCCTCTGGTTACACAAAAGACAAAAATAGTCTATGAATTACCCAACACATGTTTATTAAAAATAAAAAACCCCTCTTATGGTATGCGTTTGTTTCTCAATTGTACTAGTTGCGTACAAGTACTAGTACCTTATTGCAGCCTTTCAGTACTTAAAGGGGGCCTATAGGAAAGATGGGGACAGTCTTTTTAGCAAGGCCTGTTGTGACAGGACAAGGACTAATGGTTTTAAACTAAAGGAGGGGAGATTTAGGCTAGATATAAGGAAAAAATTTTTTACAATGAGGGTGGTGAAGCACTGGAACAGGTTGCCCAGAGAGGCAGTGGAGGCCCCATCCCTAGAAACCTTTAAGGTCAGGTTGGACGGGGCTCTGAGCAACCTGATCTAGTTGATGATGTCCCTGCTCACTGCAGGGGGGTTGGACTAGATGACCTCTAAAGGTCCCTTCCAACCCAAAGCATTCTATGATTCTAGTTATGGTTAGAAAGAGATCCACCCTAACTAGAAGCTTTCCAAAAACTGTTATATGGCAACAACAAAAAAAGATGAATTCAAGAGAAAGTCGCCAAAGTAGACTGGGAAGTATGGTGAGGCTTAATACTAATTGTAGCATCCCAGAGAATCTGGGATGGCCTAAAGCAGTGGCCTGGCTCCTGCAGGTAAGCTCCCAACTGCAACCACATCAGCAAAGCTCAGTGCACAACCAAGAGGCTGGAAGCCAAGAATTCCAAATATAGAGCAAGCACTAAAACATTTATTCTGGGATAAGCCTGCTACCTCATCACATGACCTCTTCATCTAATAGATAAAGCAAACTGAATTTTATATAAGGGTGAAGAACCTCTGTCAAAGATTAGGCAGTGCACCATCCTTTAATATATCAAGTTATCTGAAACCTGTATGCTTTGTATTTCACAGAATTTACTGCACATTGGACTTCAAGAGGTAGTCAGGAAAGCAGCTTGTCTTTTAAATAATTTGGCTAGTCTCCAGGTATTTGATAGTAATACTGAATCAGATCCCATACAAGCCTCACACCAACATTTTTATCTGAAATTAGATTCGAAACATCTTAGGTTCAAACTCTCTTTACATTGGTGACCTTAAATTCGGCTGTATTTTGGTTTTTCTTTAATATTGCCAGCCCTGCCAACTCATATTGAACAGCCACGCTGGTTTCGCTCTCCTACCCCCTGTCACCAACAGCAAAGGTCCGAGTCTCAACAAGGCATTTCTACAAATTCACTTTCTTTAACAAACACACATAAAATGATAGTTTTCTCAATACTGCTCCTCATGGACACCTGTGCAGGTCTAGTACTTTGCAGTTCAGAGGTGCAATACAAAGCTAGTACACCATTCTGTGCTGAAACTCAGGAGGAAAGATTCTGGCACAAGTAGTCAAAAAACTCTGGTTAGCTCTTCTGCAGCTGTATCACTTCTGTGTGCCAAGAGGAGTAAAACTGGGGGAAAAAAAAAAAAAAAAACAACAAACACACTCCTCTATTTGAGTCAGTAATTCAGCAGATACAAGCAAACAAAAGATCTGAAATGTAGGAGTTCAATTCTAATAACGACACTCCTTTTAAAGAGCAACTTAATGTCTACACCACCAATTTCAGCCTTGTGAGCTGTCTATTGGAACACAGACAGAAGGAGGTTACAACCCTTAAAACTGTTTCAGCAAAGGCTTTGAGCAGCCCTTTCTCTTTCAATGAAATTCCTTCCTAAAAGCTTTTTTTTTTTGTACAACTAGATAAAGCTTTGGTCTTTTTCTTTCTACCTTTTTTCTCCTCTCCCTATTTCCTTGCTGTAAATACACATTTGAGACAAAAGAAGAAATATTAGAGAGGGACACCCGAACAGCAACCACTACCTGAGTACTGCTTCATGTGAAAATGATTTTACAAAGTCAGACAGTGCCTGTGCTCCTGAGTAAATAACTGGAGCCACACCACAGTGCATAGGAGATTAATGTTCTTTATGAAGTGGAAAAAGACTCAGATGAGGCAGACAGTGCTATCAAAAAGAAACGTGCGTTATTTTTGCTTCAGGATGGCATGTCAGAATCTGTAAGCCCCTTCCACCTCAAAGGGCATTCAACCTTCACAGTTAGGACATGTGTGTTCAAGACTTTGTTCAAATGAGACATCTCACATTGCCTCTCCTCAGCCTTGTTTACCTGCCTGGTGAGTCTCCTTCCCGTTCCGTGCCCTTTTGTTGTGCAGCATCTGCTCCCTATGCTGAATTAAGTTTAAGCCAGTGAGTCTGCTCAGTCAAGCTTGGCTCAGTTTCTCAGAAACAGCTCTTTGTATTGTACCCTTGTGCATTTATAAAAAAGTGTGTGTGCACGCACACACTCTTCATAGCTTAAAATTTAAAAAAAAAAAAATCTCCTATTCATGTCAAGCACTGGCACGCAACACAAAATTCTCCCTTTGCTGTCAGAATTTTTTTTCTTCATTTAACTGACACGCGCTACCAAATTAAGTTTGCATAGGAAAAATAAACACACTTTTTATTGGAGAGAATAAAATGACAAATTATTCTAATTTGAGTTCTTTTAATCTTTTGTAACTATAGTGATTCAATCCCACATTAAACAAGCATTGCTTCAGCAGCATATTCCCTTGCAACAAAGAATACTATAAAGAATGTTGCTCATCACGAATATAGATGAATTTTCAAATTGTCACAGCACTGGGCTATCAACATCCAGAGACTTCTGGTGGATGTTGGAATCCGAGTCTTTAGTTGTCTATCTACATAAATACTATTTAGAGCCACCAACATTAAGAACTCCTTGTACTGGTACTATTTAGAAGTACAGTAAGAATTTATGTGGCCCGAGAGCTTCTACTCAGACAGGAGGAAAAAACAGTTAAATTCAAAACTGGTGTTTCAAATACACGTTATAAATACAACAAAGTAGTGGGAGACTGACATGACCTATCCATATGTATATATTGTAAAGATAGTTTGCATATACAGGTCCACACTGCACAGCATTCCCAATGACTAACTCCACAGTAATTTCTTTATATCCTCTACCTCTCCAAGCTTCTTTGAATAGCTGCCATTTTGTTTTCAAAATCTTACCGTAAGAGATACAGTTTCTCTATATCTTCAAAAGCAAACCATTTTTATATAAACAAAGACTGGGGAGCGGGGGAAGAAATGGGCCTTGCAGTGCTTATTGGAGGTTGCCAGTGAGGATTATACACACAAACGTGTTCCGAAAGCTTTTGGAGATGCAACAAATATTATAAAACTCATTCCTGGGAAATGTAAAACAGCACTTCTCTAAATCATTTTCAATGTCGCAAAAATTCTAAGAAATAAATATTTGTTAATTCCCATCGCAAAATTCCCCAGAGTTGCCACAACCACAAACTGTTCGAGAAGGCCTTTAGTGTCAGGGAGCAGCAGGACTGGGGTGCCATCCAGGAGCTGAGCGTGACAAAGTAGAGACAGGCAGTGTCCTTGGTGACATGGGGCACAACCCCACGGTACCTGAGCAAGGAGACCAGAGCCGGCCAGGAACAGTAGCCAGGGTCAGGCACACTTCAGCGACTGCCGCCCAAGCCCATATCATTGCAGCAGGTCTGGGTTCAAGCCAGGAAGTCAAGTCAGTGGGTCAGGATCAGGATCAGCAAGGTAAACGGCCCAGCACAGGCAACAAAGCTCAGGCAAGCAACTCCCAAGCAAAACCAGGGAGGTCCCCAACATGGCTTCCCAGTGCTCTTCTCACAGCAGCCTGATCCAAGGTTACACAGCCGCACCACATCAAAGCTGGCTTTGAGTACAGGCAGCCAAAGCCTTAGGACAGGGGAAGGAGTTTCACTTAGGGCCTGACACCTGCTAATTGAAAGTAGATGTATCATGGAATCCACCTTAAGCTGGCAGCACCAAGTTGTATCCACCAAAGTCTTGACTATTACTACATCTACTTACCTAATTCTTAATTAGCTTGAGCTTCTGGATGATGACAAATTTTGAAATGCTTTTACAGTGCTAAGAACATCAGAGCAACTGATAAGATCCAGAGCCACAAAGCCAACAAGCATTGAGGCTCTAGAGATTATGAGAAACTGATTTGAGCTGCACAATTTAAGTTGTTATCAGAATTTTTTTGACAGTTCTTTCTGATCTGACACGGTGCATCTAGGAGACACATTCTTAATGGAGAAAGTGTATGCATATATATACACATACATACACATCCATACATATATGGGTTGTATAGCACCCATTTTTCTCTTGCTGCTATAGCTTTAAACGTATAACATCAAAATAATTTTTGTCTTTAGTTTGTATTAGTAAGCTAGAGGTGTAGCAAAACTTTTTGCTGACACAGAACATCAATTTGGTATCCTGAAACATTAGTCTGCCATGGTAAAAGTGTGAGGAATATGACATACTGACAAGTATGTTTGTTCCGCCACCAGTGCTTCAGTTAGAAATCAAAACACCGTTCTTGAACTATAGTGGATGCTTATTAGTGAGTTACAACCTTAGTAGCCAATGTGCAAGGTTATTACTGCTAAAGGGTACTAAATCTGCTGTGGCTCAGTGAAGAACTGAAATTGCAGTTACAATTATTCCTTTCCCCTCTGCTTATGCTGCAAAACAGATCATTCATCCAGATAGTTTCAGTGTGAGCAAGAGGATGCTGAGATGATATTTCACACATTTTCAAGAAGTGAGATACAGATGTTCTCCCTTTGCAGCTGAATTTGCCAGGAGTAACAATAGAGAGGGAACACTGTGCTGTACTCTGCCTTTGGATTCCTGCCCTGAAGAAAATACATCTCTCATTTTTTACATGCCATGGTCTCGCACAATGTTATTGTACACTGGAAGCATTAGTACTTTGCTAACTACATTAAAAAGTCACTAACTCAGTGTTATTAAGTGCTCATTTAAAGTAACATTTGTGGTCTGCCAAACTACTTAACAGCATGCAGTAAGAAGTTTTAAGCCATTAACAAGCTTGCAGTTATATAAAATAGGGAGGATGGGTTTAAATAAAAATCACTTTCAAGTAGGAGAATGATTAATCATTGCTGTTCTCCACTTCATCTGTATTCTTAGCAAAAGTTGTCAACCTTTGTCCCCGCATTAATGGTGAGTTTTATGTGACTGTACCTGGTATTCTTAAAATTGATTAATTAGCAAGGCCACATTTTATTTGAAAGTGCAGAATGGAGTCACATTTTCATTCAGTTCCCTAGGGAACTAATTATAAGGTCTGCTCAACATACCTCACAACAATATCTCCTATATGGCACCAGTAATTATTTAGATACTGTAAATATCCTTCCAAATACTTAAAACAGAACTGCTTCAGCTATTTTAAAGTTTCATTAGAAACTGGTGCTAGCCTCTGCTGGGAAGTTCCAAATATTCCCTGCTCAGGAAAAACAGCAGGTACTCAGCATCACAAAAATGTAAACCTTGTAATGGGAATTTATCACATTCATCTCTGAACCAGCACAAAGGAAAAAAAAAAAAAAAGAGAGAAACTACTAATAGTAAAGGTTACACAACCCTTAAAAAACCCCTGGACATAAATGTTTAACAACCCAATGATGTTGTTTTCTCTCCCTTAGCTCCAATGCAGCACTCAATTCTTTCTTTTCTCCACCCCCCAGTACACTGGAACCTGGCAGTTTTACTACATCAAAAATAAAAGTAGAATATGCAAAAGCACATCTTTTAGAAAAGGAAAAAACCTTCTTTCCCATCTTGGGAAAGGTGTAGGGGAGAGGAGGCTAAGGAGGGGCAATGGCTCCGACTTAGTCATTGCTGTTCATATTCCAGTAGCTTTAAGAATGGAGTGCCATCATACTAGACATACAAAGACATTAAAGGAAGTTTTGTATAGCAGCATTTACAGTCTAAAAAGATTGGACAGCGTGTGGGAGAAAGAAACCATTCATTTGTACCTGGGAAACGGACACACAGAAGTTACCCTCAGCAGTACAAGAGTTCTCCTTAAGTCTGTACCAGAACTAGAAACGCAGCTGCCACAAAACTGCAATTTACCACTCAGAATATACACACACATCAAACACTAACACAGCCTTGGAAAAAAGTTGCAGAGTGGCTGCAAAGTAGCTGAGTAGCTACACCAAAGATCAGATTACTTCTTTTTTGGCTCCTGGAGTTCTCAACTTGCTTAGGCTGTGCTCTGATTCACAGGATTTGCCCCCAAAGGCAAATTTTAAAGGGAAAAAAAAAGAAAAAAAAAGAAAAAAAGCTATTTGATTGGCTCCAAAGCTCTTCTAAATTGGATGATACAGTGCACATCAAGCAGTAGAATAGCTTCCATAGCAACACACACTCTCTCTCTGCTTAGTTATTTCTAGGGCATCTGTCACTGACTCTGTTCCCTGAAAACAGTTACAGGGAGTGAAGGTTGCTTGCAGACTTGTAAACAGCCACCTACGTTATTTTAGAAGTGCATCTGTATTATTGTCAAGAGTGTACCTTGCGAGGGCAGGCAGTAGAAAACTGCTGTTCCAAATTGATTATAATACAGATTTATATTTTCCAGCATCTCCCAAACAAAGACTTCAGTGCAGTCTACAAATAGATGACAAAACACCCTGCAAGAGCCCAATATTATAGATTAAACTTTTTGAAGCCAGAAAGATTAATTATACAAGACCATGCTGGCTAGATTACCTGCCAGATATTTCCATGTCTAAGCAGAAGACAAGTCTTTCCACATAGGAAAACAGTCTTAAAAATTTCTAAAGTCTTCCTCCAATCCACTTTTTCTGAAAGCATATCAAATACTTTTAAGTATTAATTTACCTCACCTTCACGATATAACAAAACAAGCTAACAGTATAACTTGAAGTCCAACATACATACCAAATCACAAAAACTTGTGCCATTATAATGCTTTAGTTAAAATTACTGTATTAATCTTTAAAGATTTTCATGTATTAGTCCACAAGTTATACACTATCAGTAGCTCTCTTGATTTTCATCACCTTGGAAACACCACTACATGCAGGAAGACAAATCCCAGGAAGATAAATATGGATTTATTATTTGTAATACAATAAATTTTTAATTCTGAATCTTTTATTTGATGTTCTTAAGGAATTTTGCAATAACCAAGAAAAAAAATCTCATTTTCTTTTAATTCTGTATCTGAGTAATAGCAGTTGCGACCATGATTTTGAAGATTATGAGCATAGATAGATAAACTATCTATGAGGTCTGATGAGCACATACCATTTCCCTCAACAACAAAAACACGGGGCTTCTGAAAAAAGATGGACCGCATTTGTGTGAAGTGTAATTTTAATGTTAAATACTGCTTATTCTTTAAAATGTCTGAAATGTACATATAGGAGAAAACACCAGTTACTAGTGGTCTAAATAAGAGCTCTAGGGCATGTCAGCAGCTACTGAAATCAATAACAATTAACACTATTTACTTCACTATTTACTTCAGAAAAAAAAAGTAACTGCTGTTCTCTTGGCATTTAATATTTTGCTAAAATAGACAGACTGAGATGCTATAATATAAGTTGTTTGGTCTGTTTTTTAGTAAACAACACTGAACAAGTCACCAAGTATACACAGCAAGCACACAGTTAGTAGTTTAAATGTTTTTGTCTTTTGGGTATTTTGTAGTCCACTACCATATTCACTGAACAATGAGTCACTGGAGAAGAAACAAAATGTTCTGCATCTGAGATAACAAATATATTAACAAAGAAGAAAAAGAAAAGGAAGAAGAAAGACTTAATCTGAAAAAGAAGAAAACTCGATTTTTTATTACATACTCTTTGTCCAAAACAGCCAGTGTGTGTTGACCTTCAGGGCATGCAGCAAACTATTTGGTTGTAATGGCATTTGGAAAGAGCCAGAATTCGAGGATTGATTTTTACTCATGTTTACTACTGCAATGAGTTTAATTGCTTTGCTCTCGCTTATGCCAGGGTTGCTTATGGTCTTGGAAATAGTTTTCAGGGTTCAGCAAAAGGGAGAATACCTACAGAGTTAAAGAAAGTGGGAGAGACCTGGTATGAGGACCAAAGGGAAGTGTCAGGGAGAGAGACTGTTTTAAAATAGGTCAGAAAAGTCTCATTGTGGGTACATGCTAGGAGTCTTTAGTAAAGTGCAGAGTCCTTGAGTTAATACTCTTTTGTTATGAACAGTAGCTAATGAAACCAGCAACAAAATGCAAGTCTCATCTCATTCTGATTGCTGGCCAGCAAAGGAAACCATTGCTTACTGCTGCTTCATTAGCTCCAGAAGCAAAGATTTTTTGCAACGGTTCTGTCCTCACGGATGGGGTAAGTGAAAATATGTACTTAATCAAATTTAAGTAGTTGAGGAACTCCTTTTTAAGTATTGGAAAATATAAGCAAAGGTATCTTAGGGGGAAAAAAGGTTACAAAAGCCATGCATCTGTACATCTGTATGTCGGATCTATTAGTCTCATACATCATATAATAGTCCAAGGCATATGCTCAAGAACTTTTTCCACAAGACCCAATCTCCAAACGGCATGCGAGTCATGAGGTTACACAGTGAACGATATGACCTCTGAATGAAATGACCTCTGACGAGGTCATTTGAGTGTTTATGATGCAAGTGAGCTCATCAGTGACGTCAAGGTTGGAGGCG
>VYZW01010830.1:2495-15923 GCA_013401315.1 Balaeniceps rex | reverse complement strand
ATCCCTTTGATCTTGGGCTTTTTCTGGTGGTCTTCCCTGCTCAGGTTTCTGGGAGGTCAAAGAGTGGTTCCACCAGTCTATCTCTTGCTCAGACTCCCTAATGCTCCTCAGCCTATCTACTTCCTCTCTGAGCTCTGCCACCAGGCAGAGTAGATAGTCCACCTGATCGCACCTTACACAGGTGACCTCTCTACTGCCATCTGTTTCCAGCTCGAGCTGGTGACACTCCCTGCAGCCAGAGACCTGGACGGCCGCGTGCCTTCCTGGGAGCTCTGTCTGGGTCGATACATCCTTTTTGGCTGGCGCAGAAGATACAGCCTTCCGCCGGGTGGATACCATGACCTTGGTTGGGTTCCCTCTCACCAACTCAGCTTACCTCTTGAGCTGGGAGAAACTGTGCCCTGCCTCCGTGAACTGCCTCGCAAACTGCCATGCCATGCCCTGTCTGCCTGTCCTGTTCGCTGAGCTCCTGGTCGCTCGCTCTCCCTGGGGGCTGCTCTTGTAAGTGAGGGGGTTAGGCCACCGTCACTCCTGGCCCTGCCCACACTGAGTCAGAGCTGCCGCACGTCAGCAAGCTCCCTCTTTCCCACGCTGCGGGGTGGGGTGTGTGCCTTCTCTCTCCCTGTGCTTTTGCCGCTTTAGGAAGGGTCCCCCGTCAAGATCCTCTGCTCCGGAGCCCTGTTTTCAAAGCAAAACATTTCTTTAGTCCAAGGTGGAAACAAATTTCATGAAGGAGTGAGAAGAAAAGGAGGGAGAAGCCTCAGAATTTACCATTTTCAGTGGATACATATGAAGTAGTATATTGGAAATTATTTCAGAAGTCTTTATTTCATTTCAATGGGATAAACAAATACATTTTGAAACCTTACAAGTTAGTATAACATTCAGCTGTTTTCTGGACAGGTCTAATGACAAAGCCACTTAAAAGCTGAAGTATATGTGACCTACAGATGAACAACAGAAAATATGTCCACACCTAATAATTCCATATGAACCAGTACAGTTTCCTGTCAGAGCAGTAAGAGACTGAATGCGTGTAGTTTACAGAAGCTAATCAAGTGAAAGCAAGATCTTTCAAAAGGACAGCTGATACTTCCCTTAGTTAATGTGATATTTCCTCAAGGAAAATGTTCGAGAGAAGAAGCATTAAGTTCATCTAATAAAAAACAGATCCTATGCTCCAAAGGAGAATCCCAGGAGACCAGCACTCCTGGGATTAATTTCTTTACTAGCACCTGTGACCCTTTTTGCTGTCCCTGGCTCTTTTGGACCAGATTCTGATTTTGGGGATTAGATGTTGTTTTGGTATGTGTTGTTTTGTTTTTAATCTTCCCTACTTATGCAGCCTGTTTTTGAAGGCCTGTCAGACTTCACCTCATTTGTTGTCTTCTACTCTCTCTCCTCACACTGTACTTCACCAACTTTTCTTTATCCAGAAAGTTGTAATATTGTATGTATTGTGTCACTATGTATGTGATATCAGTTGGTTATTTTTTCCCTGTGTTCTGTCTCCTGCTCGAGTTCACTGATTCATCAGTCTTCACCTGTCACACAGTAAGAAAATAGTAAGTAGGTGGCACTTCATAGGAATAATGTGCCAGCATGAGTCTTTTAAAATGTAGCTTTTGAAAATGTTCCTTAAAGGGAAAAGAGTCATAGAAGATACAATATCTCGGAAGTAAAATACTCCCCTCATTTCACATGTTTTTTTAAAGAATAGTTTAATACTTTTGGAACCATTTAAGTTTAAAAACGGTATGTTGTCCTTTTGATATTTTACAATTCTATGTCAATAATGGTCAAAATACAAATGCCCTGAATTTGTACATACACAGAATAGGTCTCCCAAATAACTTTTGACAACCAGCACATACATTTTTATTAAGAGATGTTGTCAGAATTTGTTTTTATTTTATTTTTATACAAAGAAAACGTAAACAACAATATGAAATGTTTTTGCCTACCAAAGGTGAAAATGAAAGACACCAAAGATGTGCTCACATTTTCTCTTATGCTAATGTTTTGTTTCAACTCCAAGTAAACAGACAGTTTTGATACAATACACCTGACATGTTTATTAGAGCCTTCTGCAAGAGCAATTTCCTTCCTGATGTATTCTTTCACAGATTGTATTATTAAAAAAGGAAGAGGAATAGAGAAGAGGGAATCAAGATCAGATCTTTAACTAATAGAAGAGGGTAACCTATTCAAAAAAATTTTACAAATATACACAATACAGCTATTCTAAGCAGCAATACCTATATGAAGATGCTATACATTCTATTCACAGTAATACACTCTCAATGGCAGACTTCAAACTGTAGAGGTCCACACAACTGCCTCTGCATGAGACGAAGCTAGGGAAATAATATCTGGCCCAACATAAGCCAGCATTTTATGTATGACACCAGATCCAGATCCACAGTAGGCTAAAGCTTCATAATTTAAGCTTTTATGGTTGTTTTCACCAAACACAGATCCTTGTTCTGAGACAAACTGCCACAAAAAGGTCAAAACACAGATCTGGAGAAATTCCCTCAATTACATGCTTTCAAAAGCCAAAGATTCTTGGTCTGTAAGACCAAGAATCAAACCCTTCAAAGAAAAAAAATTACATATTCAGATTCACGAGAAAGCTAAACCTGTAACGTTGCAAGGGGTTGTTGTGACCCAAGTGCAGGACCCGGCACTTAGCCTTGTTGAATTTCATACAGTTGGCCTTGGCCCATCGATCCAGCCTGTCCAGATCCCTCTGTAGAGCCTTCCTACCTTCAAGCAGATCAACACTCACACCTAACTTGGTGTCGTCTGCAAAGTTACTGAGGGTGCACTCAATCCCCTTGTTAGGATCCGATTTGGATGAGAGGAAGGCCCCCTTGCTTTCTAACCGACCTCAGACGAATCTGGGAGGCTAGGGGCAGCTAGACCAACCTCTCATTTCAGGTTCGATCCCTTCGAGCAAGATTAAGACACAAACGAGGTCCGATGTCGTGAGTCCACCCATTTATTAATCACGTGTGCACTCTTGAAAAAAAGGAACAGCGATAGGAAAGAAAGAAAGGGAGGAAAGAAAGGTGGAAGATAAAGCAAGAGTTCAGGATAGGAAAGCACAGCTAGTCACCACCATGGATCCGCAGCATTCCGCGGGTCTTCAGTGGTGTGGGACTGCCCACGGAGTCTTTGGGTGATGGGTTCATCCCCAGGGTTTTCAGTGGTGGGGGGGTTCGCCCCTGCGGTTTTCGGTGGTGGGGGGTTCGCCCCTCAGGGCTTGGGGTGATGGCCTTTTATAGGCTGCGTGCCTGAGGCAACAACTCTGTGCTTGCACAGAACTCCCTTTTGCACCCTGCTTGCCCAAGGCAACGGCATGTACCCCACAGCGACGGCACGTGCCCCATGGTGATGGCACGTACCCCACGTCTGAGTTCTCCCCCCACGTCTGAGGTCCCACGCCGTCCACGCCCACAGCCGGTCATCTACACCAAGCAGGATGCCGCCATGACCCCTGCCGTTGTCCTTGTGGTTGTGCAGGCTGGTGCACAGTTTCTTAGAGGAGTCTGTTAACTTCTTGTGGGCAAACTTTGAGACAAATGTTTAACTATTTCGTCCCTCACACCCCTCATCCAGATCATTGATAAAGATATTAAACAGAAGTGGCCCCAATACTGAGCCCTAGGGAACACCACTTGTGACTGGCCGCCAACTGGATTTAACTCCATTCACCACAACTCTTTGGGCCTGGGCAGCCAGACAGCTTTTTACCCAGTGAAGAGTACGCCTGTCCAAGCCAGCAGCAGCCAGTTTCTCCAGGAGAATGCTGTGGGAAATGGTGTCAAAAGCTTTACTAAAGTCCAGGTAGACAACATCCACAGCCTTTCCCTCATCCACTAACCAGGTCACCTTGTCAGAGAAGGAGATCAGGTTAGTGAAGCAGGACCTGCCTTTCATAAACCCATGCTGACTGGGCCTCATCACCTGGTTGTCCTGGATGTGCCATGTGATGGCACTCAAGATGATCTGCTGCATAACCTTCCCCAGCACCAAGGTCTGACTGACAGGCCTGTAGTTCTCCGGATCCTCCTTCTGGCCCTTCTTGTAGATGGGCATCACATTTGCTAACCTCCAGTCAACTGAGACCTCCCTGGTTTGCCAGGGCTGCTGCTGTATGATTGAAAGTGGCTTGGTGAGCACTTCCACCAGCTCCCTCAGTACCCTTGGGTGGATCCCATCCAGCCCAATAGACTTGTGTGTGTCTAAGTGGTGTAGCAAAAGATGAAAATATCAGAGTTCCCAGAACAAGCATACTGTATTTTCACATCATTGTCAAGTGCAGACAATTGATACAGGTCTAGTATTTCACCTTTTTACCATCCACAGTGAACCAGCTAAGTGCCGTACAATCCAGAATCAAATAATCTATTTTAATGCCTTCATGTGTAGGATATCTCAAATTGCGTTCATGTTTCATTAATTACATACATTAAGAATTACTGGAATTTGCTAGATATCACAGTTCCCAAAGGACAAAATTTTTATGATCAGCTCTAATACTCTGTGAGATATCTATCTCTAGTCTTTTTCGGACAGGCAAATTTGTAAACCTAAGATGAAATATGTGCATATATTTACATTTTCTACTATGTCTTTTATGTGTACCAGAGAAGTAAGTTTACCTTAAGATTTAAAAAAAAAAAGCTATCGTTTCCATATATATTTTGCTACAGTGTCTTTAGACAAGTTATAGATTTCCAGTCTTGATTCTGCCACAAGACAAGGAATTACGGCCTGATGTCTCCTACATACATCAGTTTTCCACTGCTAGGAATTATTCCACTGTCGTCAGTACTTAAACCTAATTCATTGTAACGTGCATTGTAGGAAATACTATATCCAGATTGGAATGTAGGTATTAGTCTTTGTGTTTACATATAGAAATATGATTGCCAGATGCTAGGGGTTTTTCCTCTCTCTTTTGGATAACTAATTAATTCTGCCTCCCCTCTAATGGGCACGCAGCATTCAACTTTCCCTCTGCAGTCAGCAGTGTGGGATTGAGCTTCTCTGCTGCACAGCTCCAAGACAACCAGGTGGGAAGTGATTAGCATGAGTCGGCTAAGGCTGTGAGAAAAAAATTGGCTTGTATGCTTTACTGGTGCACTCTTGATTCTTGTCTCTGCATGATACATGGTTTCATTTTTCTCCAGCCTTGGTTCTAAGAGAAAACAGCTTGGTGTTATATCCTCAAGCCCTCTTGTCTCAGGAAAAAGGTCTCATTTTTACAAGAGGCTTATGGCACTGAAATCCCTTATCTCATTTTCTCTTTTGAATGTTTCCAAGATAAGAGGTCCTGTTACAGGAATGCTCAGTCTGAGTAAGAGCAAGTAGGCTGTTCTCTTATTCTCTTAACTATTCTCTTAAGAGTAGTTTCCCAACTTCCAGGCTATGATACTGTCAGCTTGAAGCCTGTATCTTTAACACATTGCATAAAACTAGAAGCATTTCTGATTTGAAATCGGGGAGGGGAAAATCACTACAGGAAAAATGTGCTTTTTAAACAGAAAAAAAAAGAAAAATATATCAGCATAATATAACAGACTGTGAGGGAGCTAAACTGCCCTGTATGAGTGGGAATCTAAAAAGAGATATTTTTCCCTTGTGTTTTCGCTAATGCCTAGTATTTTGCTATCCTTCCTAAAAGTTTGCCATTTTCTCCTTTTGACCAACAACTGGTTGGGTTTTTTTGACAAAAGATAGTATCATTTTTCCTTTTTAAGCAGGGGGATTTTGCTAGTTTAAGAGATCACCCTCCAAACAGAAAATTAGTAAAATCTTGGCCTTACAAAGTGAAAGAGATTTTATTTGTAACAGAACTACACTAAGGCTATTATTTCATAAATTTTGTATTAAAAAATCAATACACTAAGGAATTACAAAAATATTAAAGCCATTGTAAATACCAGCGGGCATCTAGATGGAAATAGAAAGGTTTGCATTAATCTAACATTCAGAAGCATTTATGGGTTTAACCCATGACTTAAAAAAGTAGAAATTTGATTTTGAGCAACAGTGAGCAAACAAAAATATTCCAGTGACAACAAAAAAAATGTTTGCTGAGGTTAACTTTTAAATAAGTAAGAAAAAGTTATCCACTGTTTTATTCCAAATAAATCCATGGATCCCTTTGAACATAAATTTAAAATGTTCTTTTTTTAAAAAAATACAATAATTATAGTTGATTAAATTAAGAAATCCAACACTATAAAAGACAATGGTTTATATGTGGGAGGGTGGTATTACCATTTCTCAGCAGGCTATTAAGACTTTTTCATTTAAGGTAATTATGTCTAACATAGAATTGGATTTCGGCAGTTATTTTACATTACATACAGAGATAATAGTGAATAAGTTTCATTTACGCTTTTTTTTTGCTTTTCAAGTTTTGCTTTGTAGATGGTGATTTAGTTTAGGTTTAGTTTAGTTTAGATACAGTACATTCATTTTTAAATTACTTAAGTTATACTGGAAAATAATGGCAACAGATGCTAATATGAGTATGATTTAGAACAGAACTCTTTTTATACTTTTTATATTTTGTAAATAACTTCAGTTTAGTGAAAACATGGACTCTGTTACAGGTGATACCTTTCTCAAGATATGCTTAAGACCAAGAGCAAAGTGACATAATACATTTGAATACATCTCATTTTTAAACAAATAAATTCCTCAAATTTATTTTGATTTTTCATTCTTTTTCTATTATCTATTTTAATTAGATAATGCAGTGCTTTATCTGCAAAGACCATGTTTTACAACCGCAGACTATTAATCTTCTCCGAGGCCAAATCTGTTCAAGAAAACCCTCACCATAAGGTTCCTTTTGCCCCTTCTACAAAGAAAGATTTGCAGCAAGGAGTTAAGTTCTTGAAAGTGAAAGGCTTCATAACATCCATTTGAGAATATAAATGTAGTACGTGAGCTTGCTTACTTACTTAAAGGTGAACAGCTTAACATTTTTTGTAGGGGAGAAAGGAAAGCCATTTCTGTGGGGATTGCTTCCCAGAACTGAAATTTGGCATGATCAATACATTTTATCAAAATTATCTGTTGGAATATACTGTGGGGACCTGAATGAAAATTATTAACTGTTAGCACTAAGCAAAGAAATTTTTATGCTTATCTGGTGGGCAGAAGGGTTGATGTCCTGAGCAGGACACAAAAAATCAAGGTGTAAAAGTACAAGCCTTGTGTACTTTCCTGGAAAATTTTCTGGTCATTTTGGAAAATATTGTTTTATAAAATAACATTCAACTTGCTTCCTTCCATTAAACTTACTTGATACTGCTGACCTAGCTAAAATTGGTCAGTTCTCCTTAAAGCATAACGGCCAATAGCTTAATAGCAGGGCAGATTACAGCTACCCATCTATTCACTAATGAACATATTTATATGTGTCACAGGGTGAAATCTACTCAGATGCACCACTAAGAGAAAATGAGTCCTTAGCTACATCGACCGAGCTCTAACTCATTGCATGATGCTATCATCTGCTGGGAAAACAAACAGTGCTCAGATAATAGCTGCCAGAGAGGCATAACTGAAAGCTCTGGGCTATGTCTACCTTCTGTTAATTTCTTAAGGTATGTACGTGGACAAAAAAAAGAGCACAGATGAACTGCTCACTTTCCTTCTTGGGGATGGGATGCCAGAAGGTGACGGTAACACAGGAAGTGACCGTTAACTGGCTTTAGATATAGACATTGTAAAAGATGTTGACCTGGAACTACATGACCAATGAAGCCATTAGCAACTGGTGCCAACCGTAAGAGTTAGAAAGTAGTAAATAATGAAAATGTTAACACCTTAGTGGGAACATATCCACATATGCCCAGCACCGTGAGGAAGGTTGAGTCCCAGGTGGCGCTGCTAGGCCACCAACCAGGACTGGGACACACCCATGTGTCAAAGGAGTGTCCTGTCCCCTGGTGCTGGTCACAGCCAGACCAGAGGGACAAGGGTCTGAGTTGGTGGTCATGTGTATTTTCAGGGCAAATTCTGTTCAACAATGTTCAGTTTTAATATTTGTAATGTCCTCACTATTAAAGTGATTGTTACAATTAAAATTCATTATTATTATTAAACTGTAAGGTTTGTGAGAAAATACTTGTCGTGGTTTAGCTCCAGTCGGCAACTGAGCACCACACAGCTGCTCGCTCACCCTCCCCCTCCCCGGTGGGATGAGGGAGAGAATCGGAAGGGCAAAAGAAAACTCGCGGGTTGAGATAAAAACAGTTTAATAATTGAAATAAAATAACAATAATAATGGTAGTAATAAAATTGCAATGTAAAGGAGAACGAGAGAGAGAGAAACAAAACCCGGGAAAAAAAAAACAAGTGATGCAACCGCTCACCACCCGCTGACCGATGCCCAGCCAGTCTCCGAGCAGCGATCGCTGCCCCCCAGCCAACCACCCCCAGTTTATATACTGAGCATGACGTCATATGGTATGGAATAGCCCTTTGGTCAATTTGGATCAACTATCTTGGGCTGTGCCCCCTCCCAGTTTTTTGTGCACCTGGCAGAGCATGGGAAGCTGAAAAAGAAAGTCCTTGACTAGCCTAAGCACTACTTGGCAACAACTAAAACATCAGTGTGTTATCAGCATTCTTCTCCTACTAAATTCAAAACACAGCACTATGCCAGCTACTAGGAAGAAAAATTAACTCTCTCCCAGCCAAAACCAGGACAATACTGTTATTTTCATTTGCTGCTTCTCGAGCTGAGAAGATTCACGTATTAAAAGTAGCTTTTTTCTTTTTTTTTAATAAATAATTTAAGTCAAATGCATAACAGGAAGGAGGGAAAGGTAGAGAGCCTAACTTGGCTGCTTTCAGAATAAGTTCTTGGTACATCAGGGACTGATGTTTTTGTGCTCAGTAAAGTGTTAAGACTGCTGGATAGGAGTCATTAAAAGAACTCTGATGATGGAGCTTTCTTGGATTTTATGTACCTGAAGTTCTTGTAAGCCTTATTCCTGTGCTTACAGGAATAACCAGAATGGTAGCGCAGTGCATGTGTGCCCATGTACATGTGCAATAAACTAATAACTGAAAAGAAAATAATCTCCCTTATCTTCTATCCTCATAAAAATACAAATATTTTCATGTGTTTATATTTTGAAATTAAAGCAAAATATTCAGACAGGCTTCAAAGAGAAGCTCTGAATGTTCAATTTAAGCTACTTTATATCCTAAAAGCTGATACGTGGACTATTTAATACTTTCCTTTTCTTGAATCTGCTGGCAAAAATCACACTGATTTCATGGGAGTATGATGAGGTCCGATGTAAAGTTTGCAAGGCAAATACTTCATAAGAGGGACAACTTTATTAGCTGCCAAATGTGCCAAAGAGAAAGAGCCCAGAATGATCACCTCTTTATAGGTCCAGGTTTTGAGAGAGGTTGCAGCAGCTGATTTGTTTTAAACTCACTCTTCACATTCTTCTTTATTCAAATATTTTTAGCATATACTTATCTGATGATTCTGACAGCAGTACCTTTCATATGTAAGTTTTCAATAAATCTTATATACAAAGAGAATGTATACCAGTATAGAAAATGCCACTAATCATTTCGAACCTGTAATAATAACAGTTAACTTATATTTTTTCGAGACAGCACTGAATAGAACTATTTTTTTAATACATTCTTATATTATTTAATACTTTCCCATAGTTGCTGGAAAGAAGGGGGAAAAATTTATTCTAAAAAAATGCAATAGTCCACACAGAATTAATTGTACTGTGTGAAGTGAGGGCATATGCATGAAAAGCCATGTGTCAGGAATATTTTGCATTTTCTTTTTATCTATAAAAAATATAATTCAAAAGCAATGTTATAGCTTAGGTTATCAGAAATTTGGCTTAAGAAGCTTCTTGTCTACACAAAGGCACATAGAAATGGACACGTGCACAGATAGCTATCATCTCAGCTGTGAGCAAGCTGATACATCTATGAAGTGCTTGCAGAGCTGTGCGCAGATGTGACCTGGGCCCAAACTGCTGTATTGCCGGCAAGTGGAAACATTTCCTTCTCCTTACAGAGCAAGATTGTTTGGAGACATTCTTGAACCTTCTACTAAACATCCCTTACAAATGAATTGAGGACAACTACATTCTGCATTCTCCGCTGAGCAGGAGTTATTAAGTCTGAATAGGTTTTGAATGCATCCGTGTGGGTATTAATGATACATTCTTGATCACTCATTGCTCTGGGAATACAGCTATGCTTTTGTGATAGCACTATTCTGCACAATCTTCAATACCTATTTGTGCCATTAAAACATAAGATACACACAACTTGCAATTAGAGGAGAGTATCTGAGTGTATTCTGTATTACACAGA
This sequence comes from Balaeniceps rex, assembly GCA_013401315.1. Taxonomy (NCBI): domain Eukaryota; kingdom Metazoa; phylum Chordata; class Aves; order Pelecaniformes; family Balaenicipitidae; genus Balaeniceps; species Balaeniceps rex. Next base: position 5,525 of record VYZW01010830.1, on the reverse strand, counting down.
TATATTATCTATTATAGGTTATAAAAGGTAAGGCAATAAAAACACTATTACCAAAATGGAACAAAATCACTTGGATATAAATTTGAGTATCTTTGTGTTCCTTTTGGAAGGGAAAAAAAAACAGAGGGTAGAAAACTTTTTAACAAATGATACTGTTCTTAAAATCCTATAATTAGCGTCTCCTGAGTACACTAAGTGTCATGGTTTAACCCCAGCCAGCAACTAAGCTCCACAGCTGCTCACTCACTCCCCCTACAGTGGGATGGAGGAAGAGAATCGGAAGGGTAAAAGTGAGAAGACTTGTTGGTCGAGATAAAAATAGTTTAATAATTGAAATAAAATAAAATAATAATTAAAACAATAATGAAAACAACAACAACAATAATAATAATAATAATTAAAAATTGTAATGAAAATGAAAATAACAAAGAGAGAGAAATAAAACCCAAGAAAGACAAGTGATGCAAATGAAAACAGTTGCTCACCACCAACTGACCGATGCCTAGCAGTCCCCGAGCAGCAACCTGCTGGCGAACCTTCCCCTTAGTTTTATTGCTGAGCATGATGTCATATAGTGTGGAATATCCCTTTGATCAGTTGTGGTCAGCTGTCCCGGCTGTATCCCCTCCCAACTTTTTGAGCACCACCAGTCTCCTTGCTAGAGGGGTGCTGTGAGAAGCAGAAAAGGCCTTGACTCTGTGTAAGCACTGCTCAGCAATAACTAAAACTGTATTATCAGCACTGTTTTCAGCACAAATCCAAAAGATAACCCCATACTAGCTACTATGAAGAAAATTAACTCTACCCCAGCCAAAACCAGCACACCAAGCATATGTAGAATAGCCTTCTAAGGTACAGACCTAGAGGACTCGAATAAGTTACTTCTACACAGGACACATGCAGAAAACTTCACAAGTGAATACAGTTGAAAAGCTTTTGTACCGAAAACATCAACTTTCCTTATAATACTGGGACAATCTTTTTCTTAAAAAGAGAGATCTGCAGGCAACTTGTACAACTGATTTTGAGGCATTTCCATTTTGGTCTTGACAAAAAGTTCTTTTTAAAGGAAAAATCATCTATAGAGAATAATCTTTGATGGCGCTTTCTTGTATAAAAAGAGCTAATTTTTCACAAACATTTAATAAATTATTTGGCTTTGTCCAGGTTTATCATTATCTTTTTTGCTATTTATCAGAGGCAGAGGTGTTAAGGAATTTTACATTTAGTATTTCTCATGTATTTGATACTTAAAACACATGGCCAGAACTTCATTCAAGTGCCTCTCTTTTGAGAACTCTTTTGTCACATTGTAGAATGGCTTGTTAACTGCCTCTTTTTGCTAGATGTGTCATAGGCTATCTAACATTTAATTCTACATCCTGCACCATTTTCTGTGGAGCCTGTGTATTTATAGCTACTCTACTGTACCTTGATAAAGACAGATGGCAATGAAGCCAAGTGGGAATTTCTGTCTTCCTTTGTTCACTGGTCTTTTATTCAATGACTCATAACATCAGATGTGCAAGAACAATAAAAAATATTGAATCAATCACAATAGCACCAAATGGTTCTAAGTGCAAAAAGGTAATTTGTATCTGCTCAATAAATAAATGTATCAATTATCTACAACAGTTGAAAACATGTTATAGACAATATTATCGTCGCATTGAAAGGTGAAAATATAATTTTGAAATAGGAATTCTAGCATTCTCATTCTCATATTGTAAATTCTGAAATATAGTAAAAAAATTTCTAATGTACAAATTTTTATTGACCAGGCGCCATATAATCCACCCTGAAGAAGCTCGAGGGCCAAAATTTTGCCTGAAAATAGCCTTTAAGAGCATTTTACAATGGCTGATTGAAGCTGGAATACTTTCTAAAAACAGTACCAGCTTTTTAGTAATGAACTGAAGAAGAATTATTGTCACAAAGAGAATGGTATATGATGATGTTTCCATCTTCCTCAACTCCACTCCCCAGATTCCAAGATGCCTAAGAAACTTTATTTAAGATTCTATGCTAACAAAAAGTTTATGTTAACACAACATTTCAATTAAATCCTATGTCAACTAATTTAAAAGGCTAATGAAACAATTGACAAAACTTGCATGCCACATTTCGGAAACTGTTTTCATCCCACTGCACAGAAAATGTTGCTGGCACAGTAGCTGTGTAATCATTTTAATCTTCTGGCCTCTGACAAAATGTTAGCACTAGGAGGTGCTGAAATTGTTTAGGTTTGAGTACTTTAGCTGTGGCAGGAATTTTTGTTTCTTTGGTTTTTTAAAAGAAGAACATTCAAGGACTATTGAGAACAGCAGGGTTTGGGATGGGTTGTATTTATTTTATTCAGTTTGCTTTGGCACTCCTGTACAGCACAATTTTGTCTTGAGCAGATGATCACGTGGAACAACACTACTAGGAACTTTTTTATTCAGCCACTACAAGCAGTGGACAGAGACTTCCCACTTCTGTGAGTTAAGACCTAGATTAAAGACCTGAAAGATTTTTTCAAAGCTCTGTTTTGACCATGTTATACAACTTCTAAGAGGAGATGTATAACAGGCTGAGATGCCGTATTGGATTGAAATAGCTAGTACTGAGAGATTTGTGAAAAGGACTATTGCAAAGGTGTACTAGAAAGTAAAGATGGGAGTTGAGGACAGCATAACCTCTTACACAAAGACATCATGTTATGCTAGAATTGATATATTTCAGAGCTGTTCAATGGGAATAACTAAATCCACTAAAAATCCAGTAAGAGTTACGCTGGATATGTCTCAGATACAGACACAAGAAGAAGAATCAGAAAGTGAGGAATGCTTGTGAGGACAAGGTGCGAAAAAAGGAAGTGTGATTGATCAAACCATTAATCAGGGTGTGGATATGAAATTGAATGAAAAAACCTAACTAGGAAGGAATCATTATACATACACTCTACTAAGACACCTGAGTAGAATAATGAAGACAAAAACTAGAAACTTCAAAAAAAAAATCAAAATAATTATTTTTAATGGCTATTTT
>VYZW01010829.1:153082-177471 GCA_013401315.1 Balaeniceps rex | reverse complement strand
GCTTCTCAGCTCTCTTTAAAGCCAGATTGGGTATTTCCACACTGTCCTCAAGAACAGATACACTGGGTTATTCCATTAAAAAATACATGGCTTGTCCTACAGCTGTCTCTTCATATATACTTATAATTCCTTTGAATCACATATATTTTTATATAATGCTTGTTATTTCTTTGGGGGGAAGTACGTGTTCAGCACCACATTATTCTGTTGCTGGGTTCTCCTCCACAGAGTATAAACCATTTTTATTGTCCTTCATTAAAAGTTCAGGCGAATGCTTTGCTGTGGAAAATATGGTAGCATGCCAATTTTTCAGCCTTTTCTTCTTAAAGAAGTTGCTGTATAAGTCTGTTGTGTTACCTCTCACGTCTCCAACATCAGTAACGTTTTTGGTATTGTCAGTCAGAATTACAGGGATTGTTAAATCTCTGGGGAAGGTTGGGACAGAAATTGTAGCTAATTTGTGTAGGCCATCACTGGTAGCCCGTTGAAGGCTATGAAAACCATCTCAGAAAGTGTTTTCTCCTGTTAGCATTAAGATCACTGAAAAAGTTTCAGTGTTACTTCAGACCACTCTTACTACTGATTTTCCATTTTTTTGAAATATTTTGTTCAAGTAAACTCAAGTGGCTTTCAGAGCCAATTTTGCACCTTCGCACAATGTGTATGGAGTCCAGCCATGCTAGGGTTGCTTTAGGGTGACTTTCAGTCTGAGTTTCACTGTTCTCTTCATCTTCCTCAGACAGCAATGTTGTCTGTTCCTCTTGAAATCTGTTGGTCTTTCAAAGCACTTGACAAAGTCCAGTAGTTTCACTTCACTTTTCACATCCCATGTGTGTTAATTGCTTGTACACCTGACAAACTGTGCATAAAAGATTCATATACTTGAATGTCTATGCAGTAGTACTGTAGACAGCAAATATGCTTTGGATATCATCTCTCTGTACCATGTGGCAAACTGAGAACTGGTTAAAGAAAATCTGTCAGAGTGCTGGCACTGGAAAGTGAAGTCCCTTGCCCCTCATGGTAATCGGCACAGTGTGCGTGCAAACCCCACGCGGATTACTTGGTCTGTCAGAAGTGTGGCTTGCTGGGATCACTTCTCACAGCAACAGAATATCCCTGCATGTTGTGCAGGTGTGTTGTGATGTGACCCTCTATCATCTCAGCAGCACACAGAGAACTAGCAGACTCTCAGTGCGTGCTTCTGAATGTATTCCATGTCTCTGACTAATACTGCAATCCCAAATGCAGGTGTTAGTCATGTGCCCAGAAGACATTCCCATTTGTCTTCGTCCTATTCTATTTCTTTTCTTATCTCCTTTTGCTACAGCTCTCCATTCCAACTCCTAGAGCATCATTTATGCCTTTGATAATGGGTAAATCCCACAGAGTGCTGAGATAAGCCTTTGCTCCAGCCACTGCCTTTTCCGAAAATGGAAGGTTATTTTGCAAACAGCAAAATTGGGTCTGAATGTATGGTTAATAACCTGCCTTAGTATATAGATTTAGTTAAAGAAGGTATGCAAAGGAGTTCAGAAAGCATGCAAAGGAGTTCTGGGGTTCTGCTTTCCCATTTCCCCAGTAGTGCATCTGTGATCGTAGCTGCAGCTCTGCCTTTGGCTGTGTATGCTGTAGCTGTCATTGCAAAGAGCAGATCATTCATGAAGAGCAGTCAACACTTCAAGTTTTTGTTCTTGCCTTGAAGTCTTGACAGAGGTGGAATTCAAAGCTTCAGTAAAGGAGCCTGATTTTGGTTCCACCTCTGACAGTGTTGAGCATCCCGGCCAAGCCCACTGAAATTGGAGCCAAGTGCATTGAGCATTTTGCATATAACAATTCTGTGTCTCCTTGAGGTCGGTAAACCAACTTCCATGTGCTGAGCAAGCCTGCAGGAGTCTTGGAAGCTGGACAGGGCTAGAGGATAAAGCAAGAGTACNATTCATATACTTGAATGTCTATGCAGTAGTACTGTAGACAGCAAATATGCTTTGGATATCATCTCTCTGTACCATGTGGCAAACTGAGAACTGGTTAAAGAAAATCTGTCAGAGTGCTGGCACTGGAAAGTGAAGTCCCTTGCCCCTCATGGTAATCGGCACAGTGTGCGTGCAAACCCCACGCGGATTACTTGGTCTGTCAGAAGTGTGGCTTGCTGGGATCACTTCTCACAGCAACAGAATATCCCTGCATGTTGTGCAGGTGTGTTGTGATGTGACCCTCTATCATCTCAGCAGCACACAGAGAACTAGCAGACTCTCAGTGCGTGCTTCTGAATGTATTCCATGTCTCTGACTAATACTGCAATCCCAAATGCAGGTGTTAGTCATGTGCCCAGAAGACATTCCCATTTGTCTTCGTCCTATTCTATTTCTTTTCTTATCTCCTTTTGCTACAGCTCTCCATTCCAACTCCTAGAGCATCATTTATGCCTTTGATAATGGGTAAATCCCACAGAGTGCTGAGATAAGCCTTTGCTCCAGCCACTGCCTTTTCCGAAAATGGAAGGTTATTTTGCAAACAGCAAAATTGGGTCTGAATGTATGGTTAATAACCTGCCTTAGTATATAGATTTAGTTAAAGAAGGTATGCAAAGGAGTTCAGAAAGCATGCAAAGGAGTTCTGGGGTTCTGCTTTCCCATTTCCCCAGTAGTGCATCTGTGATCGTAGCTGCAGCTCTGCCTTTGGCTGTGTATGCTGTAGCTGTCATTGCAAAGAGCAGATCATTCATGAAGAGCAGTCAACACTTCAAGTTTTTGTTCTTGCCTTGAAGTCTTGACAGAGGTGGAATTCAAAGCTTCAGTAAAGGAGCCTGATTTTGGTTCCACCTCTGACAGTGTTGAGCATCCCGGCCAAGCCCACTGAAATTGGAGCCAAGTGCATTGAGCATTTTGCATATAACAATTCTGTGTCTCCTTGAGGTCGGTAAACCAACTTCCATGTGCTGAGCAAGCCTGCAGGAGTCTTGGAAGCTGGACAGGGCTAGAGGATAAAGCAAGAGTACTTGGCTATGCACTGTAGAATGGGATCACTTTCTCCATAGCTACTTTGACACTTGTCAAGCAAATAAATTTCTCATGTCAAACAGTTGTGGGTTTAAAAATGTCCTGGCCTTGAGTGGTCAAGAGTCAGGAGTGCAGCAGAACTGTAGCAACTGTATCTTGCATCTCCTTGTATCTCCTGTGTGTGGCCTTTTCTGGGATAGAGAAGGAAGACTGCCCCTAGGGTATGGCCACCACAGGACCATCTGAAGCTGGACCTTTCAAGCCTATTGGAGCTGGCCCCAAAGACTGCAGGCAGCTGATTGCCTGTCACCTTGTTTGTCTCATTATAATTCACCCTTGCTCTGATGCCACACAGGCTACTGGTCTGTTCAAAATAGGGACTGTCAGCCTGGCACATATAGCCTGTTTGGTTTCCTGTGCTGTTTGTCCATCTGCTGTCATTCTGTTGCTTCTTAATATGTAAGTTGCAGGTTTCTTGAGGTCAAATCTGTCTTTAGGTTCTGGCATTGTTCAGTGTAGACTTAGTATGCGACAAGGCTTTTTTTAGCAGTTAGTTCTCTAACAATTAATAATGATGTCTCAAAGACCAGTGACCTCTGACTTGATAATTAAAATAACCGGTCTGGGTCTCCATGATGTATCCATGAGAAAAATCTTCATTTACAATAAATGAAATGATAAGGTCAAGTCCATTTATCTCAGTATCTTTAACAAGTGCTGAATGCTCTGAAGCAGCTGTTACCGTGCCCGGTAGCTCCTAAAGCTGTTGGTATTATGACACAAAGGCATCATTCCCAGTTCTACTGTGGAAAAGATTATCATGCTGATGCTACAGATAATAGGGGAGTGAGTGGTTATGGGGGGGCATTTCCTCAACGGTAGTGTTCCTAGAGCACTGCCAGTCTTCCCATCAGCACAATTCGATCGTGTTACCCAGTACCCTAATGGAAACGATTCTCGAAGCAGAGCTACCTTAGCTTTTCTCAGTGAATCATAAAGCATTAGCAAGCAAGGTTAGATTTATACAGGAGCTATGTGAGCCAAGCATACAGTTAAGCAAGGGTGTCCATTCATATGATAATTATTCTGCATTCATCCCCTTTCTGTAACCTGTTTTTTCATGCACAGCTGCTTTTTCTTCCCAGCAGAGCCCAAATTGTTTGTTTGTTTGTTTGTTTCAAATCCCTGGATCACTGTAAGCATTCAGCAATTCTCATGTACTGTGATAAGTCCTTACCATGACTGTTTTGTGCTCCTTGCAGCCCAGGCTACTTGCTCTGGGCCTTCTGGTCTGTGGACTTTGGGTATAAACTGCTTGTCTAGTGATGCGTAGCACTGGCATGGTGATGGTTGCTTTAGAAATTACTATTATCTTAGAGCAGGATTCAACAGAAACATTTGCCTGAGTGGGATTTGTGTGTCTAGCTACATGGATATACTAGTAAGAATGTTTGCCTTGTTTACCTTAAGAACATTTACCTTCTTAGCCCCAAAATCATCTTCTTTCTCTTTTATTATTAAGGTTCTCTTGTGAGAGACAGACATTATTTTCATGTCTCTTCTGTGACCAGTGACTTGATGGTTTACAGCACATAGGGATAATGCAATTTTGAGAACAGTTTTCTGTTGTTTTTTCTGGATTCAGGCATGGTATCAGAGGCTCCTAGAGATACAATAACCTTCTTCTGCGCTCCAAGGTTATGGAACTGAGCAGAAAACAAGTACAACCAAGGGAAGCATGTAGGTACCTTATCATTCAAGATCTCCTGGCTCCCCTAGCACAATTTATTGTGCAGTCTTGCTGTGTCATGTTGTCCAGTTGTCTCATTCACTTAATTTGCTGAGGTTTGCCAGTGTTCTTGGTACTAGGCAAAACCACAAATCAGTACCTGACCCGAGAAATTTATCATCTTAACGTGTGCAGAGAGATGGATTATATTATATTCCAGTCAGTTTCTTTTTGTAAAAATTCACCTTCATGCCCAAAGGAGCTGTGGTGTGAAACCACAGCTGAAAGGCTAGAATGGAAATAAGTGGGGTTTATAAATGGCATTTTTAAAGTACTAGAATCTCCCCCTTCCTATGGAACATAAAGTTGCCTTACTCACTGTGTATGAATTGGCTCCTCCAGGAGCGGGATCCAAGAGGGAAACATGCCAAGGAATCATAATTGTAACAAAGTCCTTATGAAGGGTCTGGTCAAAAGGTAATGTTTATTTCAAAAGTTCCCTTCTCCGTCTAGCTCTTGCCTTAGTCTTTCTAGCAGCTTTTGTGATGAGTGGGTGTTGAGTGAGAAGGCTTCAAGCAGTTGAGGTTTTTGGTACTCATGTGCCTGTTCAGAGTGAAGTAGGAAGGTCTGAGTTAGGCTGGTGTAAATGGGAACTAGGGGTCTGGCCTGGTTAAGAGGTCTGAGTAAAGTGTGATAAAGCTGGAATCAGGACTTCAAGGGTTTGGGTTCAGCTTGTGCTTGGAGGGTGGGAGGGGTCTTCTTGCGCCAATTGTTGTGCCTTGCAGATCGGATGCAGTTTGCGGTGTGAACTTATTCATAGAATCATAGAATACCACGTTGGAAGGGACCTCAAGGATCATCTGGTCCAACCTTTCCTGGCAAAAGCACGGTCTAGACAATATGGTCCAGCACCCTGTCCAGCCGAATCTTAAAAGTGTCCAGTGTTGGGGAATCCACCACTTCCCTGGGGAGATTATTCCACTGGATGATTGTTCTCACTGTGAAAAATTTCTCTCTTGTGTCCAATTGGAATCTCCCCAGGAGTAACTTGTACCCATTACCCCTCCTCTTTTCAATGTGACTCCTTGTAAAAAGGCCATCTCCACTTTCTTTGTAGCCACCCTTTAAATACTGGAATGTGGTGATAAGGTCTCCCCTAAGCCTTCTTTTCTCAAGGCCGAACAAACCCAGTTCTCTCAGCCTTTCCTCATGTGGCAGGCTTCCCAGTCCTTTGATCACCTTTGTGGCCCTTCTCTGGACCCTCTCCAGCCTGTCCGCATCTTTTTTGTATAGCGAGGACCAAAACTGAGCACAGTATTCCAGGTGTGGCCTGGCAAGCGCTGAGCAGAGTGGGATAATGACTTCTTTATCTCTGCTGATGATGCCCTTGTTGATGCAACCCAACATCCTGTTGGCTTTCTTTGCAACAGCAGCACACTGTTCGCTCATATTGAGCTGCTTGTCCACCAGGACCCCCAGGTCCCTTTCCACAGAGCTGCTCCCCAGCCAGGTAGATCCCAGCCTGTGCTGCACTCCTGGATTAGGTTTTCCCAGGTGCAAGACCTTACATGTATCTTTGTTGAAATTCATAAGGTTCTTGTTAGCCCACTCTTCCAGCCTATCCAGGTCTTCCTGCAGGGTGGCTCTCCCTTCCAACACATCCACTTCCCCACTCAGTTTGGTATCATCAGCAAGCTTCATCAGCGTACACTTGATCCCATCATCCAGATCACTTATGAAGATATTAAACAGCGTGGGGCCCAATATCGATCCCTGGGGAACCCCACTTGTGACAGGCTGCCAGTTTGAGAAGGAGCTATTTACCACCACCCTCTGGGTGCGGCCTGTCAGCCAGTTCCCCACCCACCGCACAGACCACTTGTCTAGACCCTAACGCATCATTTTCTCTAGGAGGAGGCTGTGGGAAACTGCATCAAAAACCTTGGAGAAATCCAGGTAGACAATGTCCACCGCTTGCCCCACATGAACCAAGGAGGTTACTTTGTCGTAGAAGGCAATCAGGTTTGTCAAGCACAATTTGCCCTTGGTGAATCCGTGCTGGCTTTTCCCAATCATGCTTCATTTGACTTGTGATAGCCCCCAGGATTCATTCCATAACTTTCCCAGGGACTGAAGTAAGACTGATGGGCCTGTAATTTCCTGGATCCTCCTTTAAGCCCTTCTTGTAGATGGGGGTGACACTAGTCTTCTTCCAGTCTACTGGGATGTCCCCCGATCTCCACAACTTCTCAAAAAGAATGGAGGGCGGCCTCACAATGACGTCAGCCAGCTCTCTCAACACCCTCGGGTGGATATTGTCAGGGCCCGTCGATTCGTAGGGGTCAAGCTCCTGTAATAGTTCACATACCAACTCTTCCTGTACTGATGGTGGATCTGTGTTTGCATCAACCTGGATTTTTGTTCCCAAGGCCTGGGGCCCAACAGTGCTGGCAAAGACAGGAACTCAATTTTAGCTAATCTTTTTAATAAAGAAATCCTTTCAGCCTCTATGGCTATAAGGGGAAAAGAGAGAACAAGTAAATATACTGAAACCTTTTCAGCACTCATATACAGTATGCTGAACATAAACTGTAATGTTAGGGTTCTCCCAGGAAAAGGAGAAAGTGATTTCCAATAATTTTTTTTTTTTTTTTTATTTCCCAGGATTGGAAACTTGTTTTGTTCATGGTATGATTAAGGAAAGCACTATCTACTGCAAATGTGATTTTGGTGAGTGTTTATCTATTTCACCAGGACAGGAGGTCTCAAAAGGAATAAAAGAGAGAGGAAACACAAGAATTTTTCCTCCTACCCTTTCCTTCACCATCTTCTGCGTAAATAATTGTTGTGCATGTTAAGAGAAACTCTTCTACTGGCATATTTTTCAGTTTAAGTTTAATGATGAGCTTTTGCCAAACATGTTCAAGCACCATCAGATTCCAATTTACAGCTTAAGGTTGCAAAGAAACTTTCTCTTTATGTTCACAAAAACACATAAAGAAGCTCAGGTATAAGAATACACCATTTTTTTTAGTCAACAAGCTGGAAGGGCTTAGTCAAGCAACCGGTTTAGGTCAATTCTATCAGTAATAGGCCCATTTCATCTGACATCTCTGAATTAAACTCTACAGGAAGCAATACAGCTTCATTAGCATTTATATTCTGGAGTCTGACTCAATGCTATCATTAATCCTGATAGGATTGCTGGGGATATGAAATTCCTCCAAGAAACTGCTGCCATCAGAAGTTAAAAATAAAGTTTGGGTTTAAAAAAAAAAATACATTTTTTTTAAAAGTTAAGCCACAGAATGAAGAGTCAGTGCTTTAGTGCATGATTTGGAGAAGTGGGTTTGCTTTTTCGTCTTGATTTAAATTATTACAGTAGGAGTTTTGAGCTAGAATCTTGCCCAGCTTCAATTCAGTTTTCATGCTCTTTAGGACTGCTCTTGAGAGGCAACTAGTGATCTAACACTTACAGAGGGGATTTCCTGTGGGAGGTAAAATTGACAAGTTGAATTCCCCACTCCTCAGTTCCACTGAAAGAGCATTCAAAAGCTATCTCCATACCTGCCAGGGGCTAGATCAGGCTTCAGGCCACCCAGAACTTTTGCTAGGCAAGAAACTGAGATGTGCCTGCGTGTTTTTTATCTGTAGAGTAAGCATGAGTTTGCATAACTGGGAATCAAGCACTTAAAAAATAAGGCAAGTGCAAATACTTCTGCACTTTATCGTGTCATGTCCATATCCATTTTTATTCCTATACTGTATCTCTGCATGGGGCTTCTGATAATCAGATTCCAACTTACAATGAGTCATATAGCCGTGCTGTACTTTGGTTTCCCTTTTGTAAAACAGTGATGACAGAATTCATTTTGTTGATAGCACCCTGAGATTTTCTGATGGAAAGCCCTGTAGGAGCTGTTTTGCTACGTTTCAATTTACAACATGTTTTACTTCAACGTTAAGTAATTAGTCCTATTTCTGAAGACACCACTGGAGCTAATTGTTAGTATCCACATTTTACGCGTGCCAAGTGACTATTTCAAGACTGCGGTCAGTGTCATTGTCACGGTTCTGAGGGACCGATATAGTAGAGTCTCTCCAAGTTACCAGATTTAAAGGCACACCTTTGAGAGCATAAGCTCCTAATCGGAAAGGTCCTGTCTGCTTCAGAAAGCAAACAATACCTTCTTTTGGTGCTATCAGGTCTTTCTCAATGGTTACGGCTCTCCGCAACGTGACAGCATGTCTCTTGGGGATGTCTTGATGAGCTGTTGTTGGATGCTTTCCCGGTTCTTGCAAAGCTCGTTCCATGGGGTCACGCCTGTGACATTTCCAGTAGAACAAAAAGAATAGATCTTATAGAAATGAAAACATGAAATCTGGGGAGTCTACACATTCTGTGAAGAAAATTTTCAGTATCTTCTGAATTTGCAGCCATTCCAGATGATACAGCTTTGTGGCTCATCTTCTCCATAGGTATTGTCTTGGGAGAAAGGTGCTTTGTAAGACCCATATAAGAGTAAAAATGAGTCTGAACCAAATCAATTCATATCCAAATTAGCATAAAGCAGAGCCTGAGACATAGAGCTGTAACTTGGATCTTAGAATCGCTAACAGTACTTAAGCCTACTTTGCTGCATTGTTAAACTCTGAGAACAGAGAATGCATGTAGGAAAATTCTTTCTGTTATCTTTCTGGCTCCTTTTCCAGGGGCGTGAAAGCTCCTGGAAAAGATTTGGGGAAACTAAATTATTTATGTGCACAAGAGCCCCTGCTCATATGCAAGCTGCAGGGCTCAGAGAAGGTTGGTTTGTCTTCATAAACATCTTGGGCACTGTTACATCTCCCCGAGTGCCACTGTTGGTTTAAATATTCTTTGAACACAGCTGCTGGCTTAGCAGTGGTGGTGAGGGACTGGCTCTAGAGGCTTATGGAATTTTTCCTGTCCCAGGCCCCTGCCTGTCACCCATTTGCTAATACCAGGAACAGAGGCATTGGGATCCTCAGTGTGTGTTCTCAAGGTCGACTCCTGTCTCCCACTCACTTTCACTAACATGGGGCACCTACATCCTTTTTGAGGACAGGACTCAGGATTCCTGGTAATTGAGAAACAAGGTAGGTTTCATCATGTGAGCCTGGTGTCTGTGCTCATGTTACAGGCACCGGAGGTCTAGTCACATCACTGAAGTAACAGAAAATTAAGACAACTACAGTTAAGGCTCTATAATAACTTGTAGGTTGAGAAACCATGCAGTTGATTCAAATGATACAGAATTGATTTTTTTTTCTTAATTCTACTTTTTATGTACGTTTAATCTACCTTTATTCTTGGTGGGCTTGGGTGTTTGGTGGGGGTTTTTTAGTGTTTGCTGTTACATATGATTTGCCATTATATCTTACCTGTGTTGGAGCCTGTTTTGGCACTCTTAGCTAGCTAGCTTCCTGGCATTAGCAAGCCAGAAATTCCCCTTCCATGATCCTGATCACCAGGATCACCAGGAATCGTGAGCAAGAAGCTGACATCGTTGGCGTTCTTGTCTTAGTAGTATTGCTGTCTTTGTGCCTGGGCGAGGGAAAAATCATCTCCCTGCCTTCTTCCTGTTCTGTTTTTGGTGGAGCATTTTTATGTATGTCTTAGGCTACTTGAAGTCTCTTTTATCATGTGTTTGGATGCTACTCAACACTTTCAGTCACAGTCTGTTAATAACTAGTGATTAATATAATAGAGCAGTATAAAGAGCAATGCTGTGCTGCTCTGAATGTCCTCTTTCTTGTGTAAATTGTGTTCCGTAGTCTGCACCTAATGAAATTCACTTCTGTAGATGTGGCAAACACTGAAGTAAACTGCCGCCTTTTTCTCAGTGCCCACCTACAAACTGAGTTCCTATTAGCTTTGAAGACCCTTTCTCCCTGCTATCTTACTTAGCTCTTTTTTGGTTTTAATTACCTGACTCTGAACATACCATCAAGAGAAGAATGAACAAACTTTCTAATCCCAACTTCAATTTTTCTCATATATTTTCTGTATACGTAAAAGGAAAACTGACTTTTAGGTTGATGAAAAGCTAAAAGAGTTGATGAAAATCTTTTCTCCTAAATCCAGTGGGCCTGCATCAGGCTTTTTTGATCTAGAATGCTTAGGTTACAGCAGGGAGAACAGAACAAAATGGAAAATTGCATGAAAGACACCAGGAGAGAGTTTTCTTAGGCTCTTTAACTTGAAATCCATTTGTTGCCCTGTCCTTTCCTGGCATTGGCCTCTATAGAGCATTTGGAGAAATGTTTGTAAATGGAAAAAACAGTTCAGATTATTTTTTTCAGTTTCCAAGTAATGAAATGCATCTGTTTTTTACTTGTGGCATGTGGTGTTTTTTCCCCAGATGCCTGCTGTCCCTTTTCACTTGGAAACTATAGCTATGGTAAATTAAAGTCTTTGTTTAATTTTTATTTGAAAGAATCAGAAAATACCGATGGTTTAATGATTGTAAAGTATTCATTATGTAGACAATATAGTGCCTTGGGAGTAGCTGGAATCTTTTGGGCCACAGAAGAGGTTGTGGGCAAAAAGTAGTTGTGCTACAGACCAGTGCGTGAAATACAGTGCAGGCAGATCAGAACTGGAGGTGCATTAGGGGTATATCTCTTGAAGTCATTGCACGAAATCTTTGCTAACCCACCCAGCTAGGAGAAATGAGCCTTTTACTTTGAATATATTCAGTGTTAATTGGAATGGTAAGCTGAGTGCAGGTAGTAAATTAGAGTAAACAGTCTGGCTCAGTTAAAAGGTGAAATCTGCAGATCACAGACACGGCGTTTATTTTGGTACATTAAACCTGCTTCTTGAAACCAGTGGGTTTTATATGATGATTATTAAACAAGAGGCAAACAGTTCATGAAAGCAAACAGTTCATGGTATTTATGTTGCTAGAGGAGGAAAAGAAGCATTACAGACAGAATCATTACTTCCCCCTGCTGTTTTTTTGTGTAAGAGCAAGATTTGACTCGGAAAAAATTAAAATCACACGCTGCAGTTTGGTAGCTAAGAACTGACGTGGTACAGTGCAGACATCTTACTGGTGCATAAACTGCGTGTTGTTTCTCTTCAGTGATTCCTTAGGAATGTGTAAAGGGGAGAGACCGTGCAGTGTAAGGGTGCAACGACTGCTGATAACTGGAAAAGCATGTGGTGTTTTTTTCCCCAGATGCCTGCTGTCCCTTTTCACTTGGAAACTATAGCTATGGTAAATTAAAGTGAAAACTGGCAAGCTTGTTTGTGAGAACACTTGTGAAGAAATAAATGTGGACTTTTTTTTTTTTTAAATACTGCAAAGGCAAAAGGAAATACCTCTTAATTCTCCTTGTGACTCCAGCATTAAACATGGGAAAATGGGACACAGGAGCTTATGTCCTTTAAAACAAAATTGTACATTTAAAGCTGAGGAAGTAGAAAGTTTTATAACAAAACTAAAAAAATGTGAAGTGAAATTAAACCTCTGGTTTTATTTCCAGTGACTGTAGAAGTTCAGGCTGGGAAACTGGGTTAGGTGGAAAGAGGCTGGGCAATAGCTATCATGTCTCTGATCAGTACAGGCAGCAAAAAGGTCCCTTGGGCTTTCAAGCTGGAAATGATCGTGCAGTTTTGCTTCTGAACTCAGTGCTGTTTGATGGATCTCAGGTCTCTCGAGGAAGTGGTATACTGAAGACGAACTGCTCCATAATCAACTACACGTTAAACTGTGCACCGACATGAAATCATTCAGTATGTTTTGGTTAAAGATTCTAATGACCGTGGCTCTTTCACAAAAATGTGAAGGAATGTTGAGTTGTGTGTGGGGAGATTGAAAATGAGGCAGCTGAGCGCATTGCGTGAGCCAGACATCTTACACTAATCTCCCATGGTAAAGGCTGGAAGCCTGACAGCTTGTTTTATTGTGTGTACAGGTCATGGAGAGAAAGACGTAGAATATTCTTGTTAATTTGTTTAAATGGTTTCATTTTTATGACATAAAAGCATTCCACTGCTGTTGGGTTCCAGAGGATTAGGACAATGCTCCCTCTGGAGACCAGTTAATCACCTAACACGCCGACCCAAGACCTCTTCCAGCAAAGCTGTGTTCTGGGAGATCAGACTTTAAGTGTTTTTACTTTTGTGACTGAAAGCTATCCTAAATAGGAATTTGACACAGGATTCCCTCTTTCCACAGAAAATTTTCTCACATAGAGTTGCAGTGTAGCAACCAAATGTAAAAAAAGATTGTGCAGCTGGCAGGTAATTAAAACAACTGAGCTGCATGAATCGGTTCTCATAAAAAAAATCATCTGATAAGTATTTTCCAGTGTGGAGGTGAGTGAATCATCTCCTTGATTTGTTCAGCAAATTAGGAATTCTTTGAATTGATGATTTGTACCTTATCAGTGACGTGTTAATTTTAATTTTTTTTAGATTGTGTATATTTGACTGAGATGGTTTAATACTGCATTCAGTCTGATGGGGTTACTCAGGAAGGTGTGCAGAAGCCTTTTCTCGTATTAACTCTTTCAAGAATTAGCTGTATTTGAAGGAAACGTAAAGAATCTGTAATCATATAGACCTGCTCGAAGTTGGGTTTCTGTGGTGTTTTGCTGGCTACAGAACTCCAGTGTTGTTTTGTTTTTCTTATCCCATTAACAAAGAATTTATATATTAAATCCTTGTTGCAAAGGTCCTGGTCTAGTAGTTTGGTCAACACAGCCTCCGTGCATTTCCATCAGCGCACAGCCTACGCAAAACGTGCAAGTCACTTCATTTAATTTCTTGCCACCTTTCTTTTTTCATTTATTCCCTCTGAGACTGCAGCTTTTGGAAAAACAAGCTGCATGTCTGGTACTTAAGGGTTCCTTAAATGGCTTTTATCAGCTTCTGGGCAGGGGGCTGGGAGGTTCTGTCATACCGGTCTGTGCTGTATTACTGCCTTAGTGACATGGCTTTGTCCTGATGTTCAGAAGTGCTGAGTTCCCCCAACTTCAGCTGGGTTTGTGGATCAGGCCAGCCTTGCCAAC
This sequence comes from Balaeniceps rex, assembly GCA_013401315.1. Taxonomy (NCBI): domain Eukaryota; kingdom Metazoa; phylum Chordata; class Aves; order Pelecaniformes; family Balaenicipitidae; genus Balaeniceps; species Balaeniceps rex. Next base: position 163,698 of record VYZW01010829.1, on the reverse strand, counting down.
CTGGGTCGCTGGCCCCACCGGACAGCCCCACACAGCTCGGTGCTGCCCAGCAACAGCTTTATGACATCGGTCCTCCTGGCTGCTGGGCACTGGCGACACAGCACCAGTTCCTTCAAGTAGAGCTAGAAGGTAGGCATGGCAGTATGTCTCTCATTGGGTTTTTTCTCTAATTTTTTAAAGCATTCCTTGTCCTGAAAGCCTATTTGTGCATCAGAGAACAGGGACTCCAAGGAAACTGTCTGCTTATCTGAAAGGGGGAGAAAAAAGGGCAGGCACTTAAGACTCCTCTCCCTTCCATCAGTGTAGATCAACAGGAACCCAGAAGATAGCTGTGCAGCCAGGGCAGCACCTGCAAGTTCAAAGTCAGGCACTCTGTATTTGATCATGGACAATCCGGTATGAACCTTCAGGAAAGACCATCCACAGCTGTCCATTACCTTGGCTTGTATTATCACAGGATTAATTGCTGTGGGCAGCATAGTGGGTATGACACCAAAGCACACGTCAGCAGCTGCTGCTGCTGCAGGGTTGAAAGCTAGCAGGATGAAGGAACTTGGGTTTCTTGGTTTCTGTTCTTGTAGAGAATACGGAAAAGGAAGAAATTTGATGTCATGAGAAGAAGTGGAAAGGATCAGGTGACTGGGGAATACAAGGGCTTGAAAAGGCTTAATTACCTTATTGTGCCATGTGAAGCACTGTTTTATCAGTACCCCCCTTAAAAGCCATGCCATCAGCCACCTGCCTATCAGAATCATGCAACTCACTTGAAAATTAAGGCCTCAAAACCACTCATAAATGCTGGGTTTGGTGTATTTGCCTACTTAAATTTTGGGTTGTGTTTCTTAGAAATATGGTAAAATTGTGACCGGCCCCCAGAACAGTTCAGCATTAACTTCTGGAAGATTTCAGAAGTTGTAAACATAACATCCACAAGTTCAGCTGTATCCATCCTCTTGAATATTCCTTTTACAGGCAGCTTGAGAAATGCTCATAGGCTTACCTCTGCAGTACTGTCCCTTAGTTGTCATTCACGGAAAGCATAGTATCTTTGACCTGGATCTCTGTGCAGATGATAAGGGACACTGAACCTGGTGACTCTTTGCTGTTCTTCTGGCAGTCCTGGATTTCTCTTATTTCCTTTTTAGGACAGAAAAATGCTACTGCAGCTTTAACTCCAGATTCTTACTACTACGCTCTGCAAGCTGGCTGCTGTGAATCATTTTCTCTGCAAGAAGTCACCTCACCATGCAAACTGCAGGTAAGGCCATTTTTATGGATATTATTATTATTATTATTATTATTTATTTAACAGTCTGCGGTGTGTCAAATTAATTTCAAGTGGAGAGGGTAAGGTTCCAGGAGGACTTGCTGCTAATTCAGCTTTAAACATAAGCCTTTTTGAGGAGTAGGATAGCCATGAAATCCCTCTTGTTTGAGTGCTCTGTAGTGATAGTTTTGTGCTGTAATCCTAGGTCTCTGCCGTGTAGTGAGTAGCATGGCCAAGTACAAATTCTGTGTCGTGTGCATGATATTTCTCTGTTAGGGGAAGGGTAGACAAAAAAGATTTCCAGAGGTGTGACTTTTGGCAGCAAGAACATATCTCCACCATAAAACTGCCCCTTTAACTTGGATTGCCAACTTGGAAGCGTCTTTCCCTGTAGAGTTGTCTCGCTGGTGTGAGCAAGGTCAGCCAAGTTCAACACCCAGCAGAGCAGAAGTGTATCAAAGCAGAGACCAAGGGCTAGCACGTCGTTAGGAAGTAGCACTACCACTGGGGCAGTTATTGATTTTAAAAATAGCTTTTTGAGGATTTCTTGATGTTTCCTCTGAATCAGCTGCTCCCAGCAAGCAACTGAAACAAGATCAGACAGAGGATTGGCATGAGCTGATGCAGTAGTTGCAATGTATCGGGCGCAGCAAACCAGCGTGCACACACCAGTCACCATATATCTGTAAAACTCTTAGAAATAGAAGGCATTTCAAAGTGTTACGATGTGGAGGGCATCTGTCCTTTTCTCCTTCTTACCTGAAGCCTGAGAGTTAGGACAATTAAAATGTGTTCCCAAAGGTATGCACCTGTCTAACAGTCCTGTTAGACAATCTGCTGACACTTCAAAGTTGAACTTAAAATGAAGAGAGAGTCTTATACAATCAATATTTAAATAAAGTTGGAAAAACCAGCTTTGAGACACTGACTAGCACTAAATTCGCATTTTAATTTCAATGAGTCTGAATTTAGACTTGGAATGTCCTACACAGATGCGATACACAGAGGTTACTAAATCTTACTTATTTTCCTGCTCTTCCATACGTTCCAAACTAATAGCTGCCACTAAAATAGTTGCTGTTGCTAGGAAATAATTTCTGCTAAAGAAATATTTCTCTACTAAAACAAAGGTGGTGTTAGGTGTTGTCTTCCTAACTGTAAGACCTCACGGTGGTGTTTTGCTATTGTATTTCCTGGAAGTTGCTATTTGCTCAAAATTACTTGACTGTAGGAGCCAAGTTCCCAGGCACTGGTCAATGCCTTCACCTAGTGTTTTCCAGCCTGAGGTAGGTTTGCTGCAGGCTCTGTGATGAGATAAATTTCACATACTGTTCAGTTATTGGCTTGACCTGCTCAGTAAATCAAGAGGGCCTACAGGAAGCTGTGTGAAGCAGAGTATTGTGGAAGTGGTTTCTCTGGTGAGGTTTCCCTCCTGTGTGCAGGAAGTGTATACATCCAATGACCTATCTGCAGGATCTGGCGCAGCTTTTATGAACATCTCTCAGCCTGCGTGTGTGTGTTGAGGGAGTTCTCTCGTAGTCTGATGTGAGTCATGTGCTGAAAATGTTTCTTTGCTAGTTAAGAAAAAATAGGAAGATGGCAAGAGAATACTTATGGCTAAGAAGGCTTCTCAGTCAGTCAGCTCTCCCAGTGTTTCTGTTGCTACTGTTTTGCTTCCTCCACTAATGAACTCCTTAGGAACGTACAACATATTTGAAGATAAGACCCTCCTCGTTTGCTTCTGGCATTTGGGCAGAAATACAAGACAAAAACTTACAAGTCTTGCACACGTACTTGTGTGATGATAGGAAAGCACGTCTTTGATAAAGTAACTTCATTGCATCTTGCTTATGTGTATGAAACTTTACTAGCTAATTGGAAAGAGTTTGTTTAGGTAAGGTTGGCATGCCTGAACCTTTCATGTAGGTATTAGGTAGTCCTCGAGGCAGAGGATCTAGGCATCCAGCAGCCCTTGCACTCCACAGCAGACCCTGTTGCCTGACCCTACGATGACATGAAAGAGCAATGCCAAGGGGCCTTTTATTTCCCTCCCACCAAGTACAACTCTCTCCCCAGGGAGGACAGCACCTTCTCCCCTCCTCTCTTGGTTTATTTCTTAGCTAGTTAACACCTTTCTGAGCTGTAACTTTTCGTTCATAGCCCATCAATAGCGTAGTAAAGGGGGACAATACTGGCAGTGCAAAGCACACTTGTTTCTGGTCTTTGTGCTGCCAAAAGGTCACACTGCTGAAAAAGAGATGGTTGTGAGAAGACAATCAGATCTGTGGAAAGAGCAACTCTTTGCACCCTCTTCTGTGATAAAACCTACAGCAGCTCCTCCGTGCTCTTACTAAGCAATGGCCTTTAGCAGGTACCATCAACTTCAGTGGGCTGGGAGGTGATGAGGAGCCTGGTAAAGCGCAGAGCTCCCTGTGGGTCGGGTGAAACTGGCAGTGCCTCAGGGTTCAGCCTTCAAAGGCACTCCCTGTGAGGTGACCACCCGTCAAGGTCAAGGTGGCTGCAAAGCCCTTACGTGAGATACTGTGTGGGTTGCATTGCTCTAGGAGAGGAAATCAGCCTGCATCCATTTCCCTTCAGAAAATAAACATTGGTTTTTTGCATCAACCTCGGTGTCAGATTAGAAACATCGAGTCACGATCTGAAGGAAAAAGTAAGGTTGTTAGTGCTGGCAGAAGCAGAGTTTCTTACTATTGGGCTGCTGCAATGCTCACTGGAATTGTGCTCTCGTCTCACCTTTTGCTAGGGCCGCAGGGCGATTTGTGAAATTTGCCTTTTCGAGCCCCGAACAGGTCTAGAAGTCGGGACGTTTATTTCGGCACAGTCCTTAGGATTTCATCTCTGCTCTTCCCCTGGATTTCGTGTCGTTCTTCAAATCCATTCTTCATCCAGATGTCAACAAAACGCAACGCGGGGCGGTGGCAGCGCCCGAAATCGCTCGCTCCGGCCCGGCCGAGGCCGACACGGCCGCGTCCGGAACCCTTCGGGCGCGTCCGGAACTCTTCGGCCGCGTCCGGAACCCCTCGGCGCTCGCCGCGCTGCGGCGGCAGGGGGCGGCCCGCGGCTCCGCGCAACAGGTCGGGGGGGCGGAGCGGCAGCGGGGACGGCTCCCGTGGAGCCCGGCCGGCGACGGCGCGGTGGAGGCGAGGTGAGGCGGACCGGACCGGAGGGTGGCTTCCCTTGCCGGCCCCGGCGTCTGCCGCTACCANGGAGGGGGCCGGCGGGGCGCCCCGGTAAGCAGCAGCCGGTGCTCCCCGCCGCCGTTTTTAGCCGGGGCCGTCGCGCAGCTGCTGCGCGGGGCGGGCGGGGGTCGGGGCGGTTTCCAACCGCCTCCGCGAGCGCTGCGGTGCTGCGGCGCGGTGATGAGCTGCTGAAAGTCGCTGCCTTGTCGCACGGAAGGCGAGGTCAGGCACTGAAGTGCTGCTGTACCCGTCCGGGTGAACGAGGTGATGACTCGAAACCCGGCTTGCTGCAGGAAGGTGTTTATCAGGGTGTTTTATCCAAGTTCCCCGACAATTTTCCTTGACTGCTGCACAGTCTCTGCTGCCCGTTCGCCCCCCGCCCCGCCTCCCCGCGTTGTGTAAGCGGGATCTTGTCAGCTTGGGATCTGCTTGGGCAAGGAGCTTATCCTGGGTATTTTTACTCAGGTGAGTAATACCGCTGTTCTCGCTCGGCCATGGGTACGAGTCGGTCTTATAGTCGACCTGTGGCACTCTGTGACTAGAAGAAGATGGTAAAGCGTATGTGGAAAAACCCAAATTGGAGAAGTGAAGTCAAAACTATTGATTTTTATTTTTTTTTTAGTTGTAATAATCCAAAGTCTTCTGCGACTGCACACTGAGATGTCCCTGCAAATAATTTTATGTATGCAAATACATCAAGTTTTGCCCATAATAATATCATACCTATATTAGTAATAACAGTGTTGAAGGGAAGGGTAACTCTTGAGATGGGTACATAAGGTTTAACTTTCCAAGCAGTTTCCATGTTCCATCAGAACAGCCGTTTGCCTGTGGCTTGATGGAGAAAGGCAGAAAGAGAGGAGGAATACAAATATGTCCAGCTGAGGGATACAGAAATCAGTTTTGCTAAATACAGCACTGTAAGAAACTTGTAAAAATTCAGATAAGGGCCACTTGGGTGCCTGCTTTCATCTCTGTTGAATGCTGTGGCTGTCTATGACAGTAGCTTTTTAAAAATGAGAAACGGTGATTATGAAGAGTTCAGCTTCTTTACCAACAACTAGCCTTGCACTTTCTTTTGGGATAAATGTGAAGTGGAAATGAATAATTGGCAGCAATAGAAAACTGACAGCTGCAAATAGCCTATCCATCGGTAAAGCCAGTGAAACAAACGACTCCCACTACCCCTCATGACAATACTTTTTGCACTTCCTGGGATAGAGTCGGAGCTTTCCAGACTCAGCTCTAACAGTTTCTTCTGTTCATGAATACCAGTCGCAGCGTTCAAATCTATTTTAGATGATAAGGTAGGCGTGTGTGCATCTCACCTGGCTTTTCATTATTAGTAAATTTTAAGCCATGGTACCATATGTATCTTTTACTTGCTTCCAGACAGTTTGATGGGAAATACAAAATAACATTAAATTTGGATACATTTTCTGGTAGATTGGTAGAAAATTAATTATTGGGGGCAGACTTAACCTGATATTCAGCTAAGAAGTCCACCTGCATCCATGAGCTTTGCAATGCATTTGTAAATCTTGCAGCTTGCGGAACTACATTCCCCTCCTTTCATAGAAGTCCGAGCTCCTGCAGAGACAGTTTATGAGCATTTCTGTCACCTCTCAGTACATAAAATTACCTTCCACAGCTAAATCCTTGAATCCATGTCATTCTTGCCTGTTGAAGATGCACAAGGCATGCTTGATCTATCTCCCTGTTGGATTGTATCTTTAACTTAGGCAAGCTTCTCTTTTAAAGGCAGCACTGGCATGTTTTTTGTTTAAAAAGGTGGCGTTTAATGCTAATGATCTAGCCAGTCACAAAGCAGTCTTATATCTTGGTCAGGTTGTGATGAGGAACCTAGAAGCTTCTGAATACCTTATTTTTTCATGACACCGGGGAGAATCTTTGGAACAGAAACTGCTTGGTCTTGAGTTTCTGATGGCTGTTTTGCTGCGGTATGCAGCTCAGGTGTTGGCATTTGAGTAATTACCCCCCAACTGCCCTCAGCCCCATGGATTAGGAGGCATTGTTGGTTCACCTGGGGTTAGGAGCAGATGTGGACAGTTTCTTCCCCCAGCAGCTCTCCCGCTTCCTCAGCTTTAGCTAATCTCTTGATTAATCTGTACCCAAATGTGTAAAATGGAGTTTGGCTCACTAGGGTACAGCGCAGGTGGGTTATGAGCTGCGCCTCATGGTCAGGAGGCGGTGCACTGTCTCCTCATGCAAGGTGGCCACAGAGGCAAGGTGATTTTGTTTCATCATCCAGGTACCATCAGGGGTTTATTTGTAGTATTTTTTGTATGTGCTCTGATGCAGTGCTCATCTTTCCTCTTTCTCATTTAAGAGTTACGATGTATCCTAAGCAGCATTAGAATTGCTATCTCCAAGACTCCAGTAAAGCCAAGAGTAAAAATGTGACCTTTTCCCATACAGCAAACCCAGTCCATTTCCTTTTGCATTGCCTCATTTTTGCATGACTGTTAGTGGCAACATTTTTGGAGTACAAGTTAGCAGCACAGGCATTAATGCACACAGGCATTAATTTCTATTTTCAATCTGAAATTCTTGAAGAATGAAACAGACAAAAAAAATGCTAAAGAAACGATTTCCATCAGTCTTTTGCAAGGGTGCTTCCTGACTGACTCAGAAGGAAAACCTTGGCATCCTAGAGTCCCTGAAACATCAGGGAGGTGTGTGTGGGGCTACAGGGCAAGAAGCAACACACATCACTGAAAATGAGTGGAGGAAGAAACTATTTTAAGCTTTTTGAGCAAAAACCACTGTTAATAACAGAACAGTTGCTTTTAGAACAAGAAAAGGCATCCTAACTAAATTAGCCAGCTAGACTAATTGACATGAGAGGAAAGCTTATGTTTATAAACATAGCTTGGTTGCAGAAAATAAAAGCAAAAGCATTTGTAACTTGTTGAAATATGTCACATTAATAATGCCCACACAGCCTCAAATACATGCTGCATCAGTGTGGTTGAAAACCTGGCCCTGTCAAAGGCGTTTGCAAAACTTCTAGATTGTTTAGTGAAATCTAGATTTTACTGCTGGATGCTCAAATGCTTTATAGCCACGTTAAGGATAAGTTGGTGACAGAGCAGGCTCCCCCACCATTCTGTTTAGTCAAATGTGTGCATGCATCTCTATCTGCCTACGTTACTACAATGTGAGGTCCATGCATTGGCCAAGGAAACTCTTCTGAACATTTGAAGACCAGGAACATAGAATTAAATAAACAAAAGTTGAAAGAAAGTTGGAGTGACTTTTTCCAGTACGTGCTTCCTACTTCTCCCACCTTCATTTATTTTTAAATTCAAGTGGGCACCTTGTTCTTTTAAGGCTGCTTATTTACCAGCAAAGGTTATGGTTTTCATGATTCTTAGGAGGGAACAAATATTAAGGGTTTGTTTGCTTTCAGGTCTGTACTCTAAACTTAGTATGCTTGTCTATTACTTAGTCTTCCTAGCTGCGGGTTGAGGTGGGTGTCTGACAGGATTCCCATCTTTAGTGGCCTGTGTCTTTCTGTGGCTTGCAGAATGGTCATCTAATGGTATCTTACCTGGGATTAAAATCATGACCTAGAGGTCAGCTGCTTAATCTAATCATCAAAGCATCTGTGCTCCTGTTTAATATCAGTTGCTCTAAGTGGGTTCATAAGGCTTCATGTAATGCTACTGTAGCCTGCCCTCCAGCCATAAATCATTTTGCTCCCTCAGGAGTGTGAGATGCTGCAAATGAATATCACAAATGGAAATGTAAATATTTTCGGTCACATTTCTTTCTGTTGGAGCTTTTTTGCTTCTGCAGAGATGATCTTGCACTTTAATTAATCTAGGCTTGCTTACTATGTCTTTGTGTTTCCAGGCATGTTTCTTTTCTTCACAAGACCTTGTAGACCACGTCTTAGCTGCACAGGGCACCCATGTGGCAGGCATCATGAAAACTATTTCGATGCCGTCAGTTCTGCACATGCTTTGCTTTGTCTGCACTACTGTGAGCTAAAGACAAGTTTGGGGTAGGCAGGGGATGGTGGGAAATAGGTGTTGGGCACAGAGCGAGCGAAGAGCTTTGTGTGAGAGTATGCTCCGAGTTCAACTCTTTTGTGTGGACATAAGCAAGGGGAAATTTTTTTTCATTTCCCACCCCCCCCCGCCCCCTGTGATCAGCCAAAATGGTGCTAGTTATGTAGAGGCTGAAATTTAGCTGTCTCTGGGGGCCCTGCTAGGTGGAACTGCAGTTACAGTGACATGAGGGGCTCTCTCTCTTGCAGTAATTGCTGCAACATCCTTCCCCTTCTGTTTCCTCCTTGCTTCCTGAATGCTGCTGCTTTGCATTTTTATCCAGCGTTACCTTTTAATCTATAGCTGTATTTTTAATGCTTGTTTTTTCTCTTCTCTCCTTCCACAAATGTTTCCATTCATCAGAGGGCTATTTGGTTGTCTGAAGGGAGTGCCCTAATGGCATATTTATTCTTCAAATTGAACTGAATATCCTGGAGCCTGTAGCAATAGCCTGGTTTGTCATGCTCTTGGCCAAGCCTGTAGTTCTCTTTAAAAGCCGACCTGAAATGCAGCGTCACTGCTGGGGGAAGGGGAAAATGGCTGTCTTGGTTCTCCCATTCTTAGCTACATATGATCCGTGTGTTTGGATCGTATGTGTTTAGGAGCACTGCAATGACTGCCAGTCAGACATCCCAGGCTCTGTGTGTAGCATGTCTCTGGGGATCTCGACCCAGTCTCCCTGCTTTAGGCAGGTACTCATCCAGCTGCAGTTTAGCTCCCTGTTTTGAATGCTGAAGAGCTCAGCAGAGACTGGCACAGATGCTGGCTTAGGTAGCTGATAGTCCTTTGAAAAACCTGCCATGAGAGCCAATATCACATGGCGGCTCCTGCTGCCTTGCTGTTCCGGAGAGATGATTACTAAATGTATTTTATTTTTCCTAGACAGTTAAGACCAATTTCTGCAAACACTCATTACGATGTAACGAGTGTTTATGGCTCTAACAGATCTCTCTGAAACCAACAGAAGTGCTTACAGGAGTGTTCCCAGCATTTACAAGCTTTTCCAGAACTCAGTTTCTTGAACTGTAAGTGTGTTTGATACAGAGATTGTGCCTCAGCCTATCAGTATTGAGGATTGTGGAGAAAGCTGTCAACCTAGGGAACAGCAAAAATTCAGATGATTTGGTGCCTTGGGCAAGCAATCTATTCTTTAGGTTACATCTAACCTTCCTGTTGGGTAGTATTTCACACCATCATCCTGAACATAATTGAAAGATGATTTAGACTGCTAGGGAGAATTGAGGGATTTGCACAACTCTGAAGATATCTGTGGGAGTGTGTTGGGGGTGAGTATTGTGCATCTTTTAATTTTGCAGTGCAAAACTATTTTGGGGGAGAGTTAATTTAAAATGTAGATTTTGGATGTAACACATACAAACCTAAATGCACAGTGTGCGCGCAGACACACAGAAAAAGGAAATAAACATTTAGATTTCATTTTTTGTTCACTGTAACAAACATTCTAGACATCGCTACACTGTAATGACTTGCTACTTTGGAAACTGAAGATTTTTCATGTTTGCTTATTTGACTCTCCCTTTTTTCCCTCTGCTGACTCTGAGGAAGGATGTTCCTGGGTTGGTGTTTGTGACTGTTGAAGCAAAGCTTGGGTGGCATCTACTGAGAACAATGTGCTGTTCTTTTGTAAAAGAGAGTTGAATATCTGGTTTTTTTTCTTCCAGATGAGCTGACTCAAATGGAAACATCATAATGGAACCTACAGACAACCAGAGCAGCAACAATGGGTAGGAACTGATGTAATTTGTCACAGGTGCTGTGACAAATTTTGAGATGGTTTAAAAAAAATAATCCCTCCTCAATGCAAGAATCACAGCGACTGAGTGGGAGAGAAGGAGTTTCAGATCTAACATGCTGTCTTTTACCAAAGAATTGATGCCTTTTGTAACTTGGGTCTGTTGTGAAATGAGCAGTGTTTGACGCTGGGTCTTAGTGAGACCATCATGTAGACATGGCGCTTAGGGACATGGTTTAGTGGTGGACTTGGTAGTGTTAGATTAACGGTTGGACTAGATGATCTTAAGGGTCTTTTCCAATCTAAATGATACTGTGTTT
>VYZW01010829.1:133876-150040 GCA_013401315.1 Balaeniceps rex | reverse complement strand
TTTTTCTTTGTGCGCTTCTTCCATGTAGTAATAGAGTGAGCCTTGCCATCTTCTAATCTTTAACTAAGTCGCTGTTTTGATTAATTTTGTCTAATCACTTTGTTAATTGACTGATGATTAAGTGCTATTAAAATATCACAATCAAATTCCACGATTTGCCACAAGTAAATTCTAAACTGCTACTAAATCAAACTGTGTAAAGTCACTCATTCACGACAAATTAACATAGTCAGCAGGATTCACAAATCTGTGTTTGCGACACATTTAGACACCTAACTCGCAAAATTACACCACCACCCCCCCCAGGGGGTTGTTTTTCTGCAGTTCCCGTTTCTTTCTCATTTAGCTCTTTACAGCTGCCAGTATACTTTATCTTCATGCCACAGGTCAGTGTTCTTTTCCCCTATTATACATGCCATCCTGGGGCATGAAAGGACAGTGATTGCTGCACAAACACATTAAGGGGGGAGTCGTGGGTGGACAGAGATATTGCAAAGACATCCAAACTCTCTACTGTACTTACTCTGCCATCACTCTCCAAAGTACATCTAACTTCATAATTTGGGGTTTGGTGTTTTTTTGGCATGTATATCTGCAAGGAATGGACCTTAAAAAAAAAATAATCAGTTTTCTTCATGGCTTCTGGTTGGAATACTGTGTATAGCAGCCTGATCAAAAAGCAAACCAAAATCACGGGCNTAGCTCTTTACAGCTGCCAGTATACTTTATCTTCATGCCACAGGTCAGTGTTCTTTTCCCCTATTATACATGCCATCCTGGGGCATGAAAGGACAGTGATTGCTGCACAAACACATTAAGGGGGGAGTCGTGGGTGGACAGAGATATTGCAAAGACATCCAAACTCTCTACTGTACTTACTCTGCCATCACTCTCCAAAGTACATCTAACTTCATAATTTGGGGTTTGGTGTTTTTTTGGCATGTATATCTGCAAGGAATGGACCTTAAAAAAAAAATAATCAGTTTTCTTCATGGCTTCTGGTTGGAATACTGTGTATAGCAGCCTGATCAAAAAGCAAACCAAAATCACGGGCATTTACTTGCTCAGTGTCCTACATACCTCTCTGCCTCATCTAGGGATTGGATATCTCCACAAAATGAATCTGACAGCTGTAGTGAATCTGAAGGGTACGTTGTGTTCTGTACATAGATGTTATCTTGATTCAATTGGAATATAAATCAAGATATTTAACACTCTTCACAGTGTGGTTTCTGACAGCTCCAGTGCCAAAGCCAACAAGGACTATAAACTTCTTTCTGTTGTTTTTAAACTGTTCGTGAAAGTTCATACTGGTTATGGAACATTTTAAGGCATTCAGAGTGATAAGTGAGTAATGCCAAGGAAAATGATAGAAATTGTTCCTGATGGCTGCCAAAAGCTAGTAGGGTGCAGCCTCTGTTGCAGTCTGGTTCCTGGGAGAAGTTGGTTTCTTTTTTTAAATCTGTTTCCTTCAATTTAAATGTTGAAGGACGAAGGGTTATTTTCCTCTTTTTTCTCAGAAATGTTTGATTCCTAACATCTGTAGAGCAATTTATTTCGTAACAGGCTGCATCCAACTTAGTCTTCTGTCATTAAAGTCAAAATATCGTTTTGGTTATGTTCTTCCCTGCCCTTTTTTTCAGTGTTGTACTCAGTTTCTTTCTTTTGCCCTGCTGCTCCTCCAGCCTCACTGTAGCTATGCTATGTGGGTTAGACCCAGTGAAATCTAAGTGCTTTTCCTGATTTACCCAGCAAGGATGTGCTGCTGGCAGTCAGCTTTGGTTCTGGAAGGTGCTAAGTTTAAGAAGGTGCTATAAAGCAAGCCTGTGGAGAAGTGCTTTGCTGAATCAGGGTCAACAGAGAGTTTTGCTGCCTCAGCCTTCTTCAGACTTGCCATTGCTTACAGCACACAGCTTCATTTATCTTGTTAAACCGGTTTTTGTGTATGCTTGCGTGTATGGGTTTCTGAATTTCGCTTGCTTTCCAACTGTACTTCAGAGGCAGGAGTTTGGGGATAAGATTAATCTATTTCCTTTCCTCCAAATACGTGGAGCCCTTGAAATTCTATGTTTTATGGTTGTAGCCTGTGCTTTACAGTAGCAAAGTATGTATTTGTTGCATGGCTAGTTCCTCGGCTATTGGTGGAGAAAGACACAAGAGTGTCAAGCCCTTGACAGGTTTGTGTAGGGTTTGGGATTGCCAGAACATAAGCAACTCTTTAAGGATTAAGCTCTCCACAGGCATGTGGCCTCTGTTTTTCTGTAGAGGCAGTGAGGAGATGCGAAGAAGAAGGGTGCTGACAGCCGGGGAGGCTCGTGAGGCTGAGAGGTTAGGAATTGTCTTGCGGGTCTTGGGCAGCAAAGCCTTTATGGATCGTGGTCCTTGCCTTCTGACCTGATGCAGAAGTCCCCTTTGCAAATGAAAAGGCTACCCATGGCTGCTTCAGGCAGCGAATCACAATATCCATTTGACCCTTTTCACCTCCAAATGCGAAGGACTCATCAGTGGCAATAAATGGCAGTGGTAAGATGGATTTCTTGTCAACAGAGCTGGGAGGACACATTTTAATTAAAGGACAGCAGTGACTCTTGAAGACTGAAAGTAAGGGTGTGTGTCTGTTTAAAAAACCTGATGGGGTACAGTGCAATGAGATGTTTTGAAAAGCTTGGTAAGGCCATGAATTTGACCTATTTCTGGGTATAAACAAATACATGCTTTACTTTACAGTAAATATATTTCAGGAAAGCTTACTGGCCATGTATTTAATCTAATGATTTTAATATAGCTTGGTATCTATTCCTTGGTACTCTATGCTTGATATATTGTGAAACAATACTGTAAGCTTCTGGGATTTGTCCCACAAACTTAATGGATTATCATATGTTTATTAGTATAATGTCATATTGCATTTTTTTCCTGAGTTAAAGGATGCTGTGTTCCCCTTTGAATAGTGCCTGATTCAGATTTGTTGGAATCTTGCAACAAAAGCTAGGTACTGATTGCTGTTGTTAACTTTTTTTTTCTTTTTTTTGTTGTTTATTTGATTTAACAATTCTTGAAAACGAAGATGTGCAAAGGGTTCTTTAATAATACCACCCCCATGCGTGCCCACCCAACCCTTGAAATAGCATTATAACAGAAAAGGTCCAGGAGCAACTAAATTTCGTAGCAGGTGGAAAATTACTAACTTAAAGAATGGCTTCCTCAAGCTCTGCGGAGATGTGGAAAACTTTCAGATGCTTCAGGAGGAATAAGTTGGAGATAAAATAACCAACCACGTGATTACTTTGAAAATCCATGGGTGTGTGAACTGAGTAGTGCTGAACCAACACTCAGGTATGGCAGGCATTGTTAGTGGTGAGCAAAGAGATACCGATCTTCCTTCTGCACGAGTGCCAGACCCTGTTGTAGATGCTGTAGGTACTGGTTTTGCAATGTATCAGCATCTGCACCTTATCTAAAAATGTTGTCACTTTCTGCTTGAAACTTCTAGGCCTTTTTTTTCCTTGTAAATCTCAGTTTCCTTTTGGTCAACATGTCCAGATATGGCCAGGCGAGATGGTGCTGTGTACATAAAATGAACGTAATGTACCCACATCCTGTGCTTTACCACTGATGCCTGAGGTCAGTAGTCTGGCATTTTCAGGAATTCAAAATTAAGGAACAATGGCAGCCAGGTTGCCTGCACACCTTCGTGGGGGTTGGATTTGCATTTCTATGCAGTGTTTAAATCACAAGCTTCATCTCTGGAGAACTCCATTCTCATTCAATGCATAGGTGAATGCATAATGGATCTTCTAAAATTAAAATGCTCATGAATAGCTTAAATATGTTTGGAATTATGATCACCTGTAGGAAGCTTTTCCTGTTAGGTTTTTAAGAAGTATTACTTTGGTAATCCTCTTCACCTCAGGAGTCCATTTCTGAGCTTATGATGAGCTAGAGAGTACAAAAAGCTTAGTTTACTGATTCGTTGTGTTGGTGTTTTACTTAATGGAGACAGTTTCCTTCATTTGCAATACATCTTTCAGAGACAAGGACCTGAAAACGGGGAAACTTGTATCCCTGATCAGTGAATAAAAAAACAGGTGGGAAAAGCTGCAGTTTGCTGATCTTGAAAAGAGATGTAAAGGAAGTGGGGGTCAGGATATATTCTGACAGAAAGCTTTCTTCAGGGAAACACTGATTTGTCAGACTCGAAGTGTTCCACAGAAACTTATCAGTTTTCATCAAACCTTCCAACAAAAATGGCATAATTTTGTTCTTAGAGCAGCTGATGAGCCAGAAACCAGAGGCGCTGAACGCGAGGCCTCCCGGCCGTTCCCTTGGTTGTGCATCTGAAACTTTAAAAAAAAGCATCAGAATGGCATTTGCTTCACGTGAAATGTTTGTGGCATAGGATTTCTGAGGCTTTGTTCTGGGTGGGATGTTCAATGCTCTGCCCCCCTTCTCCTTCCTTAAAAATGGAAAGTGGCTGCCAGCACAGCTCAGGAATTATTACTTATCTCTGTTAGGAGAAATCATGCACACTGGGGTTTTTTAAAGAGCTAAGGCAGGCAGGTAAGTAAGTGGGATTGTTGGGATGTTTTAGAAAATCTGAAAGTAATACAATGTTGTTGTTCAGTTCGTTATCTTCCTTGTTAAAGTTTTGACAGAGAGAATGCTCAGTGTTATTTTAAAATTCCTTTTATATCGTCAGCAAACTTGAGATGCTGTTTTCCACACATGACACTTCCAGTGGTTTTTGCCTTTTCTTTCCCTGAAGATATCTTCCTAGGAAAGGAGAACAAAAAAAGCCCTGCAATTCAGCAGTGGTATGTTCTTATATCACTGTGAGCAGCACTAGGGGAAGTCTGGTCCTAGCGTCCTAGTCTCCCAGTCCTTTCCTGCTTTGATTCCTGATGCTGTTTTTTCCTCTATTCCAGTAGTTGGCAGGATCTTGATATTCCCCACCTGTGCTGTGTCATTTTTTGTGCTAAGGTTTCAAACGATTTGAGTATTAATTTTACTTACAAGCTCTTTTCATGGGGTATGTGTAGCATGATGTTATGGTTACTTTTTTCATCTCTTTTAACAGTTGATATTAATCCACTTTTTATTTGAATTCGCTGTTAAACCAGACTCAGTGTGACACAAAGTGGGGGAGGGGAGGAGACCATTAGGTAAAGGATACCAAGTTTTAGATGATTCAAGTAAGGTTCAGGTAACAATTTAGTGACAAAGGCAGGATTTCTCAGGGTGTTTGCCTTTACCCATTCCTTGGTTTCTCAACCAGCTTCGGCACTAAATGCTGTTCTGCAAATACAGCAGGGTCCCTAGAAGTCAGGAGTTCACAAGCAATATGAGGCACAGAGATTTGGAGGTGAGTAGAAGGTAATGACTTCTGCTGCATTTATTGCTCAGATACTGCCTAATAAAACAGCCCTTCTGCCAGATGGGCTGTAGCACAGCGTCACTGCTGCAGGGGCCTCTCGGACCAGCACTGTGCTTTTCATGGCACCGGTGCTCTGGGAAGGCTGCATCTAGGAGCCACTTGGGATAGCGGTGCTACTGCTGCACGAACCCCAGCTGAGCTATGGACTGAGAGGAATGAGGTAGAGGCTTCAGCAACAAGGCCCAAAGAGCTTGTTATGAACATTAACTCCCTTTCTTCTGTAAGCAGGTGTTTCACTCCCAGAATAGGCTTGTCCTGAGGACTAACAGTGGTTTCTAGGTGTTTCGTGGTCATGTCTTGAAAGACTGTATCATCATTGCCTCGGTGTCAGTGATATTAACATTTCTTAACTTTTGAGTGCTTGTCTTTGCAAAAATAATAGCATCCTTTTCATCACAGTGTATCTGTGTTTAAGGGGTATGTTAAAAAAAAAAAAGCCAGCAGCTATTTCTGTGCCACAGTTTTATTTGGTCAACCTTTTGATTTACCTGCAGGTTTGCAATCTCTTCAGAGCCTCAGCAGAGGTCTCTGCTGTGTGCTTTGAAGAAATTGGTGGTAGGCAGTCCTCACGTGGTAGTGTGAAGCAGGGTTAGATTTTCATTTACTGTGTCAGTGGGTTTCATAGGCATTTGTGAGATGAGCGCTGAAATACAGAAGTTGAATAACCACATGGAGGTTTGTCTCCTTCTCCCCCATTTCCTCACAGTCCTTGTTCTCTTGGAAAGCCTCTGTGCTTCCAGTGCAGGTGCCTCGCCTTGGCACAGCCTTGTATACCTTGGATCAGTGAGAAGGACTTGCCATAAAGCCAACACCCTGTTAAACATCAATCCCTTTTCACAATACCAGAATCAAGAAGCACTTCAACAAGTGCTTTTCAAGGAGGGGGGGCAGAAAACTGCTAGAAACTTTTGATTCAAACAAAGCATGTTGTTCTTGACATTTTTTCCTGGAGAAATCTTAGCTGTTGTGGCAAGTCTGTAGATTTTTTTTTTTTCCACTATCTGTTGTTCTGCCCGAAAGAGCTGAGATGAATTTTATTTAATCTTCAGGGAGATAACCTGTATAGAAATCTCCAGTCTGAGCTATCTGGATTAAGAAAACTTCTGTGATCAGCTGGAGAGGGTTTTAAAACAGAAAGCAGCTCTGCCTGTTATTTGTTTATCCCTTTTCCTTGGCCTTTTTTGCCACTGGACAAGAACGAAGTCCATGTATTAGTACATAGAGACAAGTGGAGCTATGCTTGTAGCTGGTGTCATCTTAGGCATTACTGTACTATAATAAATAACAGAAATTAAGCTAGTGATAGGTCAGATTAATACTTTAAGACAGGGAAAATGCCTTTTGTGGTCAAAAGTGACTGAATCCAGTTGGAGGCCAGTCACAAGTGGTGTTCCCCAGGGCTCAGTGTTGGGGCCAGTTCTGTTTAACATCTTTATCAATGACCTGGATGAGGGGATCGAGTGTACCCTCAGCAAGTTTGCAGCTGACACTAAGCTGGGTGGAAGTGTTGATCTGCTTGAGGGTCGGAAGGCTCTACAGAGGGACCTGGACAGGCTGGATCAATGGGCTGTGACCAATTGTATGAGGTTCAACAAGGCCAAGTGCTGGGTCCTGCACTTGGGCCACAACAACCCCATGCAACGCTACAGGCTTGGGGATGAGTGGCTGGAAAACTGCTTGGCAGAGAGGGACCTGGGGGTGTTGATCGACAGCCGACTGAATATGAGCCAGCAGTGTGCCCAGGTGGCCAAGAAGGCCAACGGCATCCTGGCTTGTATCAGAAATAGTGTGGCCAGCAGGACCAGGGAAGTCATCCTTCCCCTGTACTCGGCACTGGTGAGGCCGCACCTCGAGTACTGTGTTCAGTTTTGGGCCCCTCACTACGAGAAGATATTGAGTTGCTGGAGTGTGTCCAGAGAAGGGCAACAAAGCTGGTGAAGGGTCTGGAGCACAAGCCTTATGAGGAGCGGCTGAGGGAACTGGGGTTGTTTAGCCTGGAGAAGAGGAGGCTGAGGGGAGACCTTATTGCTCTCTACAACTACCTGAAAGGAGGTTGTAGCGAGGTGGGTGTTGGTCTCTTCTCCCAAGTAGCAAGTGATAGGACAAGAGGAAACGGCCTCAAGTTGCGCCAGGGGAGGTTTAGATTAGATATTAGGAAAAACTTCTTCACGGAGAGAGTTGTCAAGTATTGGAAGAGGCTGCCCAGGGAAGTGGTTGAGTCACCATCCCTGGAGGTATTTAAAAGACGGGTAGACGAGGTACTTAGGGACATGGTTTAGTAGTGGATAGGTATGGTTGGACTTGATGATCTTAAAGGTCTTTTCCAACCAAAAGATTCTGTGATTCTGTGTGATTCTGTGAATACCATAGAGTCATGGAAGAGATGGGAGGACATAAGGATGGGAAGTGGGTGTCATTTTTTTGATCTTTTCTTACCTTTTTTCCTACCTTGCAAATTCTTTCCAACAGTGAAAGTGCTTGTATGACCTAGAGAACCTCCTCCTCCTGCCCAATTTAAGCATTCCTAAACCAGAATAAAACCTACATATGTTGCATAAGTATATCCACATACGTTAGCGGTTTCTTGATTGTTTTCACTATGTTCTCCCCTTCTCACGTCCTAGGGAAGAGGTAACGGTGATGTCTTACCGCTTGTTGATCCTGAAACTAGCAAATAAAAATCTAATTGCTTTCAGTGTCGTATTCAAAATGCTGTCATCCCTGTCACAAGATTTCTGCAGGGTAGACATGAAGTCATTTGATTGCCTGCTTTGTGCATACACTTACCCCTCTATACAATGGGAATATTTTGCTATGTTTAGAAATACTTTGTAGCAGCTTTGATTCAAGTGCAAAATCTCTTGTAACATATAGAAAATAGTTACAGTGTGTTTGAGTAGCCGTGGAAAACACCAGTTAGCAGGTTCTCAGGGAGGTGTGGATTCCACAAGTCTTAGCAAGTTGTGGGAACTGTGGGCTAGCCAAAAGTGTCATTCCCTGTGTTGGTATTCTGCATTTGCAGCACTGGATGTGCATGGTGTTCAACTTAGTATAGCAGTGGATTTTTGTTTCTTTGCTTAAACAGCAGAATGGCATGCTGGAGGAACCTTAAATTTGCTAGCTTGGTAGAGCTTTCTTTCTATCAGTAGCTTACAAATCTTTGAAAGTACTGTAACGGTCTAGATAGATATAGGGGGGGAAAAAAATCCAAACTCGATTATGAAACTTTGAGATAGAGGCATAGATTTCAGCTTGTTTCCTTTCTTTGCACAGCATCCCTTCTTTCAAAAATGAGAGTTTTGTTATTGCTTGCATGAAAGATATACATGAAGAAGATTAAATGAATTCTTAATTACTTTACTTAAAAATATGTAGATAGTCTTACATAGTTAAATGCCTCCCTTTCCTTTTTCCCTGTTTTCTAATCTCTTCAGCTGAAATTGCAGAAGATAATTGCATATATAACTCTCCAGGGCAAATAGGATCTTTGCTTTTGTTTGGAAAACCCCTCCAAAATGTTGGCTGGATATGCAGTTTTGGTGCTGGTATTAGTACGTTTAATTATCAGTGCTTTCAGTTATACTTAGTAAGACCTTTCTAGCAGCAGTTAAATATATTCTCTTCTCTGAAGCTGTCAGACTGTCAGCACCATTATTTTCCACAGCTTTTTGCAGGGAGAAGAATCAAGTTCCTTGGAGTGACATGTGAGCTTGAGAGAGGATGTGGGATTTTTTTTTTTTTTTTTTTTAAAGTCATGATTTAAAATGCTATCATTAAGCTCTAAGAAGAAAAGCAGCACACATTTTGAAAGCTGCAGTTACTCTTATTTTCTTTTTGGTAACGTACATTGCACTGAATCCCAGACTTTGCTATGTAAGGCAGGCTGAGTGTCCTGGTGAACAAGATGAGCAGGAGTCATCAGCGTGCCCTTGTAGCAAACCATTGCCTGGGCTGCGTTAGCAGGAGGGTGGCTGGCAGGATGAGGGAAGGGATTCCTCCCCTCTGTCCTGTGCTGGGGAGACCATGGTCCCTAGTAGAGGAAAGACACTGAGATGTTACAGGAAATGCAGCGCAGAGCTACCAGGACAACCCGGCTGGAGCGCACAAAGTGCAGGAGAGGCTGAGAGGTGGGTTTGTATTCCTGGGCAAGAGAAGGACAAGGCGGGGGTTATTCCTGTCTGTTGCTACCAGGGGTGGGTAGAGAGCAGGCAGGAGCAGACTTCTCTCAGACGTGGACAGGGAAAGGATGGGAGGCAGCAGATACATTTTGCAACACAGGAAATTACAATTAGATAGTAAAAGCAGGGGCCCAGAGAGCTTGTAGGACCTCCAGCCTCAGTACAACTTGATCTAAACTGGTCGTGCTTTGAGGGCAGAAGTTGGATTAACTGATGTTTGGATATCCCAGGCACCTAAATTATTCTGCAATTCTGTCTTGCAAAATAAAAAAAAATGGGAAAAAAAAACCCAAGCCCCCAAACTTTTAAAGACGTGTTGTCAAGTTATATTTTGTTTAAATTAAACCTTTTGAAATATTTATTTAAGAAGCTTCAGTTTCTTGTGCCCCCAAGCGACAGCCTGACTATCCTGTTTCTCTTCCTTCCCTCATTGCTATCTAATAACACATCAACACAATTTTGTCACATCAAAATGTGACAGCTGATTAGGAGAGAACAATAGTGGTCCAAGGACTGGGGTACTCATCTGGGATCTGAAACATTTTTTTAAAGTTGGGGAGAGGGGAGATATTTCACCTGAGAGGAGTTAGCTATTTGTGAATCCAGCTCCAGCAGTGGCAGTCTCCACAGCAGTGGTGGAGACATCCTCCCGCTTAAGCTGCTCTCCCTTGTTCCCCTCAGATTCCTCTGAATATGAGGCTAGACCCATCATTAAAGCAGAATAAGTTCTGATTCCAGCTGGCCCTCAACGACAACTGGTGAAATTTCTAATAGATATGGGAGCACAAATTTCAACACTAACACAACAGGATGCCGAGAAGCTGGGCATGCGATCCAGACGGCAGAGAGTTAAAGTCACCAGAGCTAACGGAGCAAGTGTTATTTGCCAAATCGTGAAAGTTAATTTATGGCTCCCAGTGAGAAGTGCATGTTGTCCACTCGCTTTGCAGTTAAAAAGCACAATTAAAATATTTTGCATTTTGATGTTTTGACCAGACAAAACTGGCACATGCCAGACGGCAGCGTGTGATTCTTCGGTACAAGTACCGACCCCAGCCCTGGTAGAAATTGGGAGGCTACAGTGCGTGTTCTCTGTGCTCCTCTCCTGCACTCCCCAATTCAAAAATTACCAATGTACCGCAGTATCCAATTTCTGCTGCGGAAGAAAATGGAATTTCTGATGTAATAGCAGACTTGGAAAAACAGCACATTATTTCTAGAACCCGCTCGCCATATAATTCACCCATCTGGCCAGTACAAAAGCCGGATGGGAGACGGCAGCTGACAATTGATTATCAGTGCCTAAATGCCAAGACAGCTCTGCTAATGGCTTCAGTACCTAATATTGCAGCTTTAACAGCCACGCTACAAGCAGCCGCACATCCATGGATGGCAGTGCTAGATGTCAGAGATACATTCTTTATAGTCCCCTTGCAGGAGGAGGATAAAGAAAAATTTGCTTTTACTTGGAAAGGTATACAATACACTTTTAATAGACTCCCACAGTGGTATAAACATTCACCCACGATCGCCCATGCTGCACTTGCTGAACTTTTACAGACAGTCTCACTCCCTCAAGATGTGAAACTGTACCAATACATAGATTATATTCTAATTGGAGGGACCTTCCCTGAAGAAGTGGGAGAAGTGGCAGCAGCAGTGTGGCAGGCGCTATATAAAGCAGAAGTTGAAGTTCCACCTGAAAAATGTCGGGGAACAAGTAGAGAAGTAAAATGTTTAGGTACTTGGTGGATTGCAGGTGGTGCGGCAATTCCACCAGACACCCTGAGTAAAATAGACCAATTGCAGGTGCCCCAATCTAGGAGAGAATTACAACAGCTTATGGGTGCTTTAGGGTACTGGGGGAAAGATATAGCTGGATTTTCTGTCATTGCTTGCCCAGTGTACTCACTTTTACAAAAGGGAAAACCGTGGAAATGGAACCCAGAACACGCAGAGGCAGTCAAAACTCTAATACAGGAATTAAAGACATATCAGTCACTGGGGCCAGCACACCCCCACGACCCTGTTATAGCAGAATGGCATGTTGCAGAACATGGTACTTATTGCAATCTATTCCAGACCAGGCCAAGCGGGCCAAAAAGGCCTTAAATATTTAACTTGACTGCATTTAAAGAGACAGAACAGAGATATTCTGAGTGGGAAAAGGGACTTTTATCTTTGGTCCAAGCAGTTAAACAAGTTTAGCCACTAAGGGGTAACCCATCCAGAAAAACCCTGCCGAGGCTTGTATTGTTTTCCCTTTCCAGGAACAATATCAGCACACCTCCCCTGGAGACTGGGTCAACCATTGGAGGATTGCTTATCCTTCTCGCAGAAGCAATCATCATCAGCGTGGACCAAATTTGGCTTATATGCCAACAAGCCTGACGCATGGGGTGGAGACCCTCACTTCCTTTATTCGTGCTAATCAGTATGGTAACTATAGTACGTTCTGCACCACACATGTTTCTCAGTTGTGGGTGCAATCTATTGTAACAGCAATTATAAGAGAAAGTGATGAGGGAGCCTTGCCCACTGAGATTCAAAAGGTAATTTGGGATAATGCGACTCCATTTGAAAAGGATTTCCAATCTTGGGGGTATCTAGTTAACTTCACTTATGACCCCACTGACAGTAAAGCCACAGGTTTTGTTTTGACAATACACAGTCCTTCAGTGTACACCATATACCCAACCATTGCACTGGGACTGAATCACCATGGAACTGTACTTTATCCATTAGAACATAGAGTATGGACTCAACAAAATAGGAACAAATGCAAACTATTGATGTTGATGCATGTGTTGTACGGGAACAACAAGGATTTATTTGTGAAAGTAATACCATTAAGCCCCAAGACATTTGTCTTGACACTGAACAAAATGTTTGTCATTTTGGAATATATCCTGATGAAACCCCTGAGACTGTACTGGTATATGTTGGAAATGGATGTATTTGTATGAGAACCCTTTGTGAGTCTGTATTTACAGACAACACCACTGTAGAGACACATAATCACTCAAATATCTGTATTTGTAATTTTACCAAAATTATGGGACATGACTTGTAACTATTCAGCTCCTGTCACAACCCACCAATTGCCACAATCTAACTATACTTTGTATCAAGATTTATTGCCTACCCCTATTGCAATGAATCTCATGTTGGTAAGAAAACTGTTGCAACATGATGACCCAAGTCAATTGCTAAAACGAATTTGGAACAGTGGACAAAGAAACCTGATTACCATCCATCGTGATGCAGAGAGTATATACCATGTCCTAGAAAGAGTGAAGAAAGATGGAGAACATCATTTTTCCCAAAAAGAGTGGGAAACTCTTTTTGGATGGTCACCAACAGCAACTGGAATTTTTAATTTGATGCTGCATCCAATTGTGGTTTTATTAGTTTTGACCTTATTATGTCTGTTGCCTATAATCATTCTGTGTATAAAAGTTTGGCAAAAGATGAAACAAATTATGTCAATCCAACATGTAAAAGGTATACAATCAACTGATTCTGTAAGTGAAATGGCATATAACTAGCATTAATTGTGACACTTAAACTAAACCTATCAAATAATTGTACCCTTACCACTGATCTGTAATATGCCACATATTTATGACATAGAGGCAAGAGGTAACTGTACTACCACTCTATGAGTCGATAAAGTGGATTGACTGTAGTCATGGGGTGGAGTGTGACAGATGCACTAGGCCCCTTGACCAGACTGGTGGTGGTTTGATACAGGCTCCAATGGACTTAAAGGCCTAAGCTGTAAACGGGCCAAGAACAACTCTAGTTTCAATCTGTTCCCTGAAAACCCACAAAGGAGCAGAATGACACAGAGAGCATCGATGCATATGAGCTTGGAACACCGATCATGTGATTGACACATGAATAGCAGGTGGCTTTTCCAAGACTCATTTATCAAGGAACAAAGTAAGTTGTGGGTACAAGGAGTCTCATGCATACCTTTCCCATCGCATGTACTTTGACTACAAGCCAACCACTTTATCCCATAAATATGACAGCCTCAGTGAGCCTTCTTTGAGCTCTCCCTGCTAGGCAGCGTGGCTGCATGGCGGTGACCTCCCCTTGAGCTGGGACGCCTCTCAAGGTTGCTCCTCGAGGAGAGAGACCTTTTACCAACAGCAGATCCTTGGTAAGTGACGGATATCACGCATAACCTTGTAGTGTGGTAACTTTGATTTGTGCCTTGGTAGTTTTGAATCATTGTTCAAATGATTGCGCCGTACAGTAATAGAGTGAACCTTGCCACCAAACTTTTTTAAGTCGCACTTTTACATCATCATATTAAAACCACTTTTGCTAATACCTTTGACAGTGGCTCTTTAAGCGATCTAAATCACTCATTGGTGACAAAGACAAAGGCTTGCACATCGTGTGTCTGCATAGCATTTCTGCCTTACTGTTGCTTTCTTTGTTCATTTGCCCCTTTCCTGGCAGAAAAGGGGCTTGAGGGTAGGGTGTGTTCCCTTGGGGTTGCATCTTATCTGAAAATGGTAAAAATCCCCTCATTAGAAATTCATTGATTTCAGCTTCAACAAAATAAAAACACTTAAAAGAAGCAAAAAGCCCCCTACAGTTGAAAGCAACAGCAAGAGGATGTAGACAGGAATTTTCTAGCTTGTTTTTCTGTAGTACCTCACAGAAGAGTTTTGATTCATACAATACAGGGAATGGCGAACTCCAGACCTGGAGTTGAGATGGTTGGAACCATTCTTCGAATAAAGCCAAGGGGAAAATAAGACAAAACTGCCATTTTTACCATGTTACAAACCTGGGTGAAAGATCTTGTGGTCACCAGTATCAAGCTGTCAGAGTTAAGAGCCTGAATTAGGCTTCTAGGGAAAAGAGAGATGCTCTGTTTCCTTGTTGACAGAGCTCTAATATTTCTACAGTGCTTTGAATTTATTAAATGCTGCAAAATAAGAAGTATTAGCTACCAACATTAGCAACTCTAATATTGGTAGTTAGTTTGCCTCTTTGAAGACCCCAGCTGCAATTCAGGATGCTTGTCTTCCCTTCTAGGCTTTGCTGGTGGCCACCTGGGTGGTCTGGGGTGATGCTGGGCAAGTCATGGCACCAGTCTTCTGCACCCTGTTCGTAACCTGATGAGATCGATACTGGTCTCTTTGGAGATGCCCTTTTTAAAAAGTATTGTATGAGGATTTCATGTTAATCTTGTTACCTCCACACCACAGAACATACACAGTAATTGACTCTTGCTGCCTTCTGTACTATCTCATTTACACATGAAATTTGCACTAAATAGCTACTTTTGCAAGCTTAGTTTTAAGTTAAAAGATGTGTATGCGAGTGAGTGAGTGTGCAAGTGTGAAATGTATGCTTTGCTGGGAGTCGGGGGTTTTGTGTTACAGTTACTGTTTCCAGTGGCGGCTGTCTGCTGCTTGGATAACTTGTTCTTTTATTATTTTGTCCAGCCCTCGTGGGTTTCCTTATTAATTGCTGTGAAATTGTCATATTGTCTTCAGAGATGATAGTGGTTTTACCAGCACTTTCAGGACTTCAAACAATTTCACAGAATGCTGGGTGTGGAGTTTGTTTTTCTTGGTGTGTTTTTGTTTCTTTGTGTTGTTTTTTGAGGGTGTTTTTTCGGAGTTCATAATAGACATTGTCCATTATCAAGGTGACACCTCAAATCCCCAGTCACTTATAAGCAGTCGAATCCATGATTATCTGATATTACAATGGTATTATCTGCTTACTTTATAATCAGAGCTACTCGTTCTTCTGTGGGTTTCTATTTACAATCTTTCCTTTTTGGGCAAAGACAAGGAATGGGAAAAAACCAAACATTTTCTGATTGTTTTTATATTTTTAAACTATGTACTTAAAATTATATCTTATAGAAGCTTTATATAAATGGCCCTTTAAAATTATAATTTATTATTTGCCATGAATGGGGTATAAACTCTTCTCCTGGTATCTGCCAAGTACTTTGACACAAACTGTGCTTTAAAACAGAAAATTAGGAGGAATGTAATGTTGTTGCAGCATTGGTAGAAATCTTGGCTATATATAGTCTGCTGAGAAAAGTTGAAGGGATCTTGGATAAATGTTTTTGCCTGCTGAATGCTTGGTTAATTACTGGTTGAAAGGAGTTGCAGGAGTGGTTTGTTTTTATAATTGTGCCAAGGAACACCCAGAGCAAAGGACAGGTATTGCTGCTTTCTGAGTGAGTCTGCAAACCGCCGTCAGGGCTAGAGCCCAGAAGTTGCGTAACAATTTTTTTTTTTTTTTTTTTAGTTTCTTGGCCTGAGATTTCAAGTATTTGTACCTGCAGGTTTAGTCGTGTACTCAGGTTTTCATTTGCTACATCTGTGTGGCCAGATGGGAGTCACGTTTACACCTGGGTTCTAGCTTTGTTTTGAAAATTTGGAAACTACGTGAGCCATTTTCTTTTGTTTCCCTACAAAAACAGGCAAAAAACCCCCCACAGCCCCTGGGATGTGGCAAATGGCAGGGAGCGGGTACTCGGAGCAGCAGTGGGCCCGGTTTCCC